>OZ014464.1:2590937-2816961 GCA_963966035.1 Acleris laterana
GCCGCGCCGGCGCCGCGCAAGCCCCCCGCGCCGCCCCCGCCCCCCGCGCCCGCGCACCACGCCGCCGGCGAGCTGCTCGTCGAACAGGTACACTGCTACACACACTATGCACTCCTGGTACACGATCCTCCTACCACTTCTGCTAATCTATTTAAAAAATCATTTCATACATATTCTTCTTCCGAACCAAAGGTTACATGAAAGAGATCCCTTTAAGAGATACGTTCGTCTTTGTACATCCCTGTTTTATGATAGGCTTGTTTGTTTTTATTCAGCAAAAAAAATGCTCTACCATAACTTCATTACTCGTCACTTTCATATAATTTCTTTGACAGCCGAATATGTATTCTACAGTAAATTCACGTACGTATAAATATAATCTATGAACTTCCTCAGGTGTGCCGAGAAGCAGAGAAAGCAGTGGAAGAGAAACAAAAAACTCCAGAAAAGAAAGAAACAAAAGACATACCAAGAACAGAACCGAAAGACTTACTAAGAACAGAACCGAGTCCAGAGAAAGAGAGTCCAAAAACTGAAAATTCCATCGAAAAAGACACTAGCCTAAGAATTAAGAGCAGACCAAGTTCTATCATCAGCGATTCCAGCACAGAACAGAAGCAAAAGACAGAAGACGCGAAGAAATATTCAAGAACGAATTCGGTCGAGAAAGCGATTGTTGCGATTGAGAATAGAAGTAGGGAAGAGAAAAGGGAGAGGAGCAGAGAACGGAAAAGAGAAGAGAGCAAAAGTAAAGAGGTCAATGCTGTTGAAGTCAGGCCTGTTACTGTGAGTAATGAATTTGACTCGCAAGGCATCAAAGTTTTATGTTCAACAAGAAATATGCGCTGTGATTTTCTAGACCTATGGCTCCCATTAATTGAATGAATTTATTCCAGCCCCCAGTCCAGAAAGAGCCGGAGCGCGAACCCAAACCCCATGCGCCGCCGCCACCGGCCGTCGCCCAGCAGGTGGTGACCGTCGCCACCCCCGTGCTCGTGGCCGTCAGCGAGCGCGTGTCGCTGCTCGTGGAACCCGTGGAGCCCAACTCGCTGGCCGCCACGCCCGCCGGACTTGTCACCGTCACTACCACGCATCCGCCGGTGCTGGCTGCCAATGCTCCTGTAAGTTCCTACTGGTTTATGATCGCCTGGTACTTTTTACTTTTATTTTTTCTGATGTAGTTGGTGTGAGGATATCTAGTGGACTGTTGTAAGTTATCCACCTTGTGTGTTATATTTGCTTGGTACTTTTCATGCAAGTTGAGAAGAAAGGATGCTGCATTGAATTTGCTCTTGAGGTTCCTTATGAAGTTCTGATAGTCAAGATCGCGTAGTCACTCAGTTTAGTAGGCAAATTTTGGGTCAAGAAAAGTGGTCTTTGTTGCCACATTCTGCGTGTCTTTGCTGGTTGAGTCCGTGGAGCCCAACTCGCTGGCCGCCACGCCCGCCGGACTTGTCACCATCACTAACACGCATCCGCCGGTGCTGGCCGCCAATGCTCCTGTTAGTTCCTACTGGTTTATGATCGCCTGGTACTTTGATTCTGATTGTTTCTGTTGTAGTTGATGTCTCTAGTGGACTGTTGTAAGTTAACCACCATGTTATGTTTGCTTTGACATTAATGATGATGATGTCCCCAGCTGCCGCCCAACGCGGTGACCATCTCGACGACGCCACCGATCGCCGACGAGGTGGTGATCGTGGGCGCCGGCTCGTCCTCCGACGACGACTGCTTCGCGCCCTCCTCGCTTGACTCACTGGACTGCACCAACTCATACAGCGGTGAGTTATGCTGCCCTGGTACATTCGACTTAACAAAATTCGATAATAAAGCTTAATAAAATTTATTATTTCAGCCAATATTAATAACGGCCCTGACCAGAATAACACATTCTACCTACAACCTTCAATATTTTTTGCATTGAATTCAATTCGAATAGTTGTGATAGCTAGCTATCCAAGAAAACAGGGCATTTATTAAGACTACGCCGAGCGTACGCCGGATGTCCAGTGGCGCCCTCGTTACTATTACGAGTATTGTGTTTTCTATTAAACTAAAGTATTTTCTTGAAATTGGTCGTTAGGTTTTTGTACTACAAATGAAAACAGAACTTATAGGGTATATCACATAGTTTAATAACAATTCACCTTCAAGTTATCAGCTTAACGGAAAAAAGTGGCCACCTTTTCCCGTTAAGCTAACTACTCAAAGGGTAATTGTTATTAAAGTGTCTCACGTATCCCATAAATTGTGTTTTTACTTGCGCTACAAAAACGTATTGTCTGATTGCAAGGAAATTCTTTACTTAAGTAGAAAACACAATAAAAGTAATGAGGGCGCCACTGGACGCTCGACGTTTGCTCGGTGCAGTCTTAAACTTGCCTTTGACTGACAGAGCCGCAACTATCTACGAGACCCTAATAAACGTGGATTTAATAGAACTTGATAATTATTAAGAAGCTTGTATTTCAGAGAAAACGCGCGGCCGCCGGCTGGACAGCAGCGAGGTGCTGATTTTGAGCCCGGGTGCCACGGGCGACTCCGGGGTGTTCGACGACAGCGTCAACAATGTCAATTTGAACGTGAGTTTATATTAATGACCCTTTTCTTTAAGTACCCGAAACCGACGTGCGTGCATGACTCGATGTATGAATGTGGAAGAAGCGAAAGAAATTTGTCAAGATCGTAGCAAGTGGAAAGAAGTGATCTCTGCCTACCCCTCTGGGAAACAGGCGTGATTTAATGTATGTATGTTTCTTACCAATAGGGGAGCTATTCTACTGTATCTGATGCTATCTGTTTTTGACTCGATTGCCATTACTGCACATTTAAAACCACGACAGCAATGTTTTTGCCGGCTTCTATTCTGATTGGTCGATAACATATCGACTAATTAATGAAAATACAAAAATACCATTTTGTTTTGTGAAAATATTATGTGTCTTCAATAAAGGAAATTGGTTCCTAGACCATTTTGGAATGTCATAGTAACGTAATCAATCAAAACGTAAGAGACTTCTTATGATTCTATTTACAGTGTCACCTTGAGACATAGTTCAAGACTGTACATAGATTAAAATTTAAAATTTATTTATTACTTTAAAAATGTGGAATATGCAGCAATGCAGTGTAAATTTTCGAGAAAAGAGCACATTATTATAATTATTTACATTGGTTGTGGTGGATTATTGATTTTAATCGATACGTATAAGTCGACACTCGTAAAAAGAGCCTAGAGCTTATTTTGGGACTAGATCAATTGGTATGAGATTGTCCCCTCATATTTATTTATTTTATTTTAAAATTGTCTATGTGAGTCATCCATCCATCCTACTTCCCAGCATCTACAACAGCGTCCTAAAGCGTTGTGCGGTTTCAGGACACGTCGCACGTGTCGGTGGTGACGGTGGGCAGCGAGGAGCCGCGCGTGCGCGACTCGGCCGCGCCGCGCGCCGCCCGGCTCAGCCCGGACAGCTTCGAGAGGTGAGCCTCGCTACTGCCTCTAGTATACTGATGTCCAGAGGGCGGTATTGCTCATGGCAAAAATCAAACGTCAATAGAGTCCGAACGTTCAATTTTATCGACTTTTTCTGCGATCGATAAGCTCAGTCACCTTTTACATTTCTGATTTTAACATTAACCTCTTTGATTAGCTAGTTAACTAGTTGACTTCCTTGATTAGACTAAAAGTAAATTGCATAGCATTTAACTGTCATTTCTGCCACTAGTCTTTTTGCAACTAATTCACATGTACTGCTCTAAATGTAACGTTCACAAAGCAACTACAAAAATATTGCGTTGCAACTCACATAACGAGTAAATCGCATTCACCTGAGTTTAAAGAGGTAAAGAACGATAATAGTTTATATCTAGATTTGATAATCCAAGTTTTCGTTTTTTTTTTTAATATCTTTGTTCTTGTTCATCGAAAAAACTTCCGAACGAATCCTTGTTGCGGAAAGATACGCTAGGTAAATATAATTTCAGTTTATTCGATAGTCGATAAAATTCAACGTTCCAACTCTATTGACGTTTGATTTTTGCCATGAGCAATTTCGCCCTCTGGTAATGTCATAATAGATTCATATTGCATTGATTAATTTCGTTGTATGGGTCTTAGGCTGCGGCTCCACTGAGGCGGAGATGAGCGGAGCGGAGTTGTGCCAATATTAACCAATAGAATCTAAACTAACGTGCGCAAGGCGCGCTCGACGTGACCGCATGCGCCTTCTATTGGTTAATATTGGCACAGCTCCGCTCCGCTCCGCTCCGCTCCGCTCCGCTCCGCTCATCTTCGCCTCAGTGGAGCCGCACCCTTAGGAGGCTATAGTCTAATTTATACATCGATAGACGTAATGAGTTTTGTGACACAGGCGCTCCCAGTCGGACAGCGGCTCGGTGGCGTCGGAGGGCTCGCGGCGCGGCGCCGACGCCGACTCGCTCGCCACCTCGCACTCGCACGACTCGCGCCGGTACTCCGCAACCCACAACCACAACAAGTAACCTATACCCTTATACCGCTTTCATTTTAGAATATTATAGAAGAAAGAACAACACACATTGAAAAAAAAAACAATCGATAAAAAGAAGTAAAATTAAGACATTACGTTGAACAGAATGCCCTCTCAGAATTGTAAACCCGCGGCCCTTGACTTGACTTTTATTGAAGCCATTTGCGCATTCCGCTCTGCAGCATATGAAGAAAAAAAACAGGACATTTCAATTCTCAATTATTGATTGCTTTTACAAATTTGCTCCGTATATAAATAAATAACATGCACTTAGAATGTTTAAGTTTAACGATTTTCAAAAAAAACAACTTAAATTACCTACTCAATTATTGAAAAATCTTGGTATGTCAGTGGTATATTGCACTTTTTCCATAGAAAGGGCGGGGACATCAACGTCCACTGCGTTACTCACTTTATAGTTATTACAAATAACTTTTTATGAATTAAGTGAATTCTAAATATAAGCTTATTTACGTCCCTTTTCGAGTTTCAAGTTAGAAAACACAGCACTTTACCGTTTTTGAAATAATAATAGTTTAGTGAGAACGTGGCTAAAAATTATGTACAACGAAAAGTAAAATGGTCCAACTACTTGTTAGATACGAAATATTTATGGACCCGGAAAGGACACAGCAACTTACAAACTAGTGAGGGGATTGTTTATTAATAATACAACGTTTTAATTTTATAAATTAATATATACGAGGGCTGCTACTTATGTAACCGGAATAGAAAAAATAAACAAACGTACATGGCTAAATATGGTTTTATTGTTTTTCGAAGTATTCTCCGTGATAATCGATGCACTTTTGCATACGTTGAAACCAATTTATAAAGCACTTTTTCCACTCTGACTGAGGTATCTCCAAAACGTGCTGTCCGAACGCGTCGACGGCATCTTCACGGGTCGAAAATCGTTGACCACGTAATTTATTCTTTACATTTGGAAATAAATAGAAATCATTGGGTGCCAAATCAGGGCTGTAAGGTGGATGACCCGTTAATTCTATATTTTGACCTTCCAAAAATCGAGTCGTTTCACGTGATGTATGACAGCTGGCGTTATCATGGTGCAGAATGATTCTCCGTCGCTGGTTGTTTTTCCGTATTTCTTCAAATACTTCCGGCAAACAAATGGTCGTGTACCACTCCGAACTAACCGTTTTACGATTCTCCAGGGGCACTGTAGCCACATGGCCATTAATACCAAAAAAGCAGGCCACCATTTGCTTCAAGGTGCTTTTTGCACGAGTTACTTTCGTAGGGTTCGGCTCATTTTGAAACACCCACACCGTTGATTGTTGTTTGGTTTCGGGATCATACGCATAGATCCAGGATTCGTCACCTGTGTAGATATTATAAACAGCTTTTGAGTCACCACGGTTATATTTTTTCAACATTTCCTTGCACCATTCGACGCGAGCCTCTTTTTGATCCTTAGTTAAGTTGTGCGAGATCCAACGCGAACAAATTTTTTTCACAGCTAAATGTTCATGTAATATCTTATTAATGCTCGTCATACATATGCCTATAGTCGCCTCTATCTCGCGATACGTAACATGACGGACATGCATGATAAGTTTTCGCACAGCTTCAATATTTTGTGGTACAACGACCGATTTCGGGCGACCATCCTTAACTTCGTCCCTGAGCATACTACGTCCACGATTGAACTCACTAAACCAGCGATACACAGTACTTTTGGATGGAGCTTCATCACCAAAAGTCGAAGTTAGTTGATCTATGTACTGTTGTTGCGTTAAACCACGCTGAAAATCGTAATAAATCATAGCACGAATATTTTCACGAGTGAGTTCCATACTTGCAGCGAGATTAAAATTTAAACCCGCCAAAAACAAAAGACTACGTAAGATAAGAAAAAAAAATATAGCGGCCAGTATTCAAAAAAGTGAAAATTTTACCATGGAGGTCAGATATAGCGTTTAAAAATGTTGGAATCCCGGATTCCGGTTACTTAAGTAGCAGCCCTCGTAAGTATTTGTTAAATATTCTTTTTAAGATGTAGTAGCATAAAGCACTCAAAAGTTGCTTCAACTAACTAACTAACTTCAACCTACATGCTTCAAGTCAAGTCTTATACTGTTTAATATTGAAATGTAATTATTTGCAGTGTAAACGCAGACAACCAAGTGATAGAGAACGGTGAGCACACGGAGCAGACTGAGGAGGTGGTGCTCAGGCGGAAGAACCAGGACGGACAGCCCAACAACAGGATACAAAGGTCGGTACCGCAACCACAGTAAAGACAGTTCGTCTTCAAACAAAGGTATAGAACGTGGCTTGCATGTTGACAAAAAGATGGTTTCACTGCGTGAATTAAATCAGATCGGAGAAATACTGGAAACGGGCCGAATCTTAAGTACCCGAAACCGACGTGCGTGCATGACTCCATGTATGAATGTGGAAGAAGCGAAAGTAGCGGGAGGTAAGAAGGGGTGTCTGCCTACCCCTCTGAGAAACAGGCGTTATTTTATGTATGTATGTATGTATGTAAATATGCAGAAACGCTGTATTTGTCAAATAGATAATAAACTAATTAAAAAGCAAACTTTACAAACCTGACTGCATTTATTGATATTGTCGTAGATATTTGTTAAAAACAAGCGCCGCCATTTTGACAATATACACACGGCAAAAATACTCGCCCACTCATTTTGTGTTCGTACAACTTTCAGCCATTTTTGACCTAGTTTGACAACAAAACACTACAAGTTACATCAAAATTCGTTCAGTGATTTTTCAAGTTACTCTCAGATTTAAGAAGTTTGAATAATACACAAACACTCGCTGCATGTCTCATGCCGTAGGTTCTATCATATTGAACAAGAAAAACACTGTGCTCAAAAACTGTATTGAGACATGAATATCTCGTCGTCAGGTCGAAGGAGGACATCCACATGGCCAACTTGAAGAAGAAGACCCGCAAACGCACGAGGAAGTTCGAGATCGACGGCGTGATGGTCACCACCACCACCTCCAAGGTATAGCCAACCTCTACCCTCGATACTCCTTGACCATCAACGGCTTTTAGGCTTCCCTAGCCGAACGTTCAGGAGCTCTCTTCTACTTTGTAAAGTAATATTTTCGTACTAATGTGTACTTGTTATACAGTCGCGGAACGAAAAGGTTGACCGGTTTTCAAATAAATTCATTTACGCGTTGCAAGCACATGTTACCTTTTTAAACTGTAACAGACGAGAGAAATAATATTGAACCAATAGTGGCTGTTGTTTATACGTGACCATAGCAACACTTTTGTAACGACCAATAAAGACTTGAGTTCAGTTTGAACCAATAGTGGCTGTTGTTTATACGTGACCATGGTAACCATGTATCTGTGGGTCATGTAGTGAAACGTCATTCATTATGACGGAATATGTCATAATAGGTCGATAACTTATACTGAGCAAGCATAAACAGATCTTAAGGTGGTCAACCTTTTCATTCCGCGACTGTATAATAATCAGAGATCGGACAAATGGGCGTCATTACTCGCAATTGGATGTGACTCCAAAGACTTAATTATTTCCCCTATCTGTAGTTATATGCCCCAAGCATCATGTTGTACTAGCCGTACAGTCTGGGCACCACCTTGAAATATGTTGCTTAATAAAACTTTGTCCAGGTCATCTGGGGAGATGAAGAGAGCGGGCGCACGTGGGACGACCACGCGCTCCGCAAACAAGAGCTGCGCGAGATCAAGATGCTGCAGAAGCAGGAGCAGAAGCAGTTCCAGGACCTGAGCGCCAAGGAGGCGCAGCTGCGGGACCAGCAGGACAAGAGGTGAGGGGGAAGATTAGTGGTGGTAGATATACGGGGAGGTCCTGATGTAGATTTTATAGTACGGTCTCGAGCGTCAATTTGGGAACCATATCAAGAAAAAATATGTTTGAAATCGTCAATGTCATTAGAGATGTCAAGTCATTTGTAACTTTTAGGAAACTCATAGATGTTAACGCATTCACTGCCACCGACGCATATATGCGTTCACTGTCATACAAGTTTGTTCCTAGGCCACGCCCCCTGGCAGTGAAGGCGGGCGACGGTTAGGGCAATATTCTTTCCATACAATGTTGGAGGAAGATTTACCAAAAATAATAATTTGGTTGACGCACTTATTAAACCAAAAATAAAGAAATTGTGAAAAAAATATGTTTTTGTAACGCTACAAAAAAAGAAAACCTGGACAAAGTTAGTATGGGTAAGACGTTGCCCTACCTGTCGCCTTTGTCCCCACTTCGACAAGAATTAGTGGTGGGTGGGCTGTGCAGTGGGGAGAAGTCCACGTCAGGTTTGTCATCCTACGGGATGGTCACTGGTGGTTCTTGTTGGTCTCTAGGGTACCTGTTCTTTTCTGCTTTGTAGTCGCAGCCTCTGAAGGCTTCAGCTAGAGAGAAACACTGTATATTTTGAGCATGCAACTTCAGCTATATTTTAACTTAAACATGTCCCTTTCCAGGTTCGAAGCGGAGCTGGCGTCCCTATCCCGCGCACACGAGACCGACCTGGAGACCCTCGCGCGGGCGCAGCGCGCCGCCGCGGAGCGCGCCGAGCAGCAGCTGGAGGCCGAGCTCCGGCAGGCCGCCAAGAGGCTGCGCACCGAGCACGAGCGCGACCTGCGCCACTTCCGCGACCAGCTCAAGCAGGAGCTGCGGCTGCTAAAACAGGTCAGGGGACCAGGGGGGCCAAGAGCCTGCCATCGTTCTCAGAATTGAACTGTAGGGTCCTGTGCAGCATCCATATTCGTGCTGTCCTAAAAGAGCCCCGTTTGTGGCCAATTTACTGAATAACTATTTAGATTTATAGAGGTATGATAGAGGGCTACAGTAGAACACAATATGGCGTGTTGTGAATCTTCGTTCGCGCAGATACGAAGAACTGTTCCGATGATTTCCGAAAGCACCATTATAATTATAACATACGATCAGACTTGTACGCAATAGTTATGTACCTTGAAAATTAAATTGCATCTATTTTTTCCATTCCACTCACGTTTGACGGCTGACTAATGACACGCGGGCGTAAGCCATATCGCTCGTGTTTTATTGTACAGCAGTCAGTACCTGTACGAACTCCTGGTAGCTCGTATTATTCTTGATAGGATACCTTGATAAGTGACAGGAAAGACTTTCTTGATAATTAACCTTTATTAATCTTGTTAAACATGTGTGCACACTTAACTGATTGAACGTGAACTAACTTACAATATAAGCAATTTGAATTAAAGGTAAAATGAGGTCAACGCTGATGACGCGACTAAAACAATGTGCGATGTAATCGTACAGTACCTTCAGAGAGTACACACAAACAAGAGTTTGTGTTGAATAATATATTGCAAGTGACTGCACAAAAACAAACAAGCCGTTGTTAAGATTATATTCAAATCGGTGTTAGATATGTCGTGATTATGATAAGCATACGCATATGCAACCTCCAATACTGTCAACCCTGGTAGAAGCCAAGAGACTGTTCCACAATTTGTTAATACTGTGTGGGTTATTGTAATAATTTTCCTTTGCGACCTTGAGGAATAAGGTTCACATAGAAAAGTTCCACAGGCCAAATCGATTTCCTTGTTCATTCCTTAAAATATAAAGATTCTTCTGTTTTGTACAGTCGCGGAACGAAAAGGTTGGCCAGTTTTCAAATAAATTCATTTACGCGTTGCAAGCACATGTTACCTTTTTAAACTGTGTAACAGACGAGAGAAATAATATTGAACCTATAGTCGCTGTTGTTTATACGTGACCATAGCAATCCTTGTAACGACCAATAAAGACTTGAGTTTAGTTTGAACCAATAGTGGCTGTTGTTTATACGTGACCATGGTAACCATGTATCTGTGGGCCATGTAGTGAAATGACATTCTCGGTCGATAAGCAGATACTGAGCAAGCAAAAACAGATCTTAAGGTGGTCAACCTTATCATTCCGCGACTGTACATACCAATGTGCGACGTGACGTGAGTTCGGTGTGATTTAGCTATTCTATTATAAATATATGTATTAACTGATAATTATTATCTTCCAGGAAGTGGAGCTAGTATCAAAAGATCGTCGCAAAGACGCGTACAGACAGCGGCGGGCGCGGCTCGACGCCGAGCACGCGGACCGCGAGCGCTCGTTCGTGCAGTCGCTGGCGGAGGCCGGCGACGCGCTGCTGCGCCGCATGCACGAGCACCACCGCGAGCGGCAGGCGCTCTGCGACCGGCAGTACTTGCAGCAGCGGCAGCAGGTACACCCACTGACGTACTCTCGAGTTCATAAATATGTGTACACTTTCATTGTTGTTACAATTCGTATGTGGCAGTTTAAACATAACAATCGACAAGGTACTTAAATTTACACATGTTTATGAAATCGACTGTACAGATAACCTCCTGAGGCTCCTTGTACAAAAAATAGTATACGGCCATTGAAATAAAGATCTAGTGCATTGGACGTAAAGTTGAATTTCTTTTGCTTTTACGACTCCTATCCAAATTGGAAATTTGACTTGATAAATTACGTTTTATGGTGGGCCTTAGGAGGTTACGCAGCAGTATTCACATTGTTGTGTTCCGGTGTGATAATGAATTACTAGCATAGAGGCATTCCATCTCAGTCCTTCAGCGTTTGCAACGCAATTGCGGTTTTAGTATTTCAGTCAAGAGTACAGTCGCGGAATGAAAAGGTTGACCACCTTAAGATCTGTATTTGCTTGTATAAGTTATCAGTATCTGCTTATCGACCGAGTATGACACATTCCGTCATAACATAATGAATATCATTTCACTACATGACCCACAGATACATGGTTACCATGGTCACGTATAAACAACAGACTATTGGTTCAAACTGAACTCAAGTTTTTATTGGTCGTTGTCGTTACAAAAGTGTTGCTATGGTCACGTATAAACAATAGCCACTATTGGTTCAATATTATTTCTCTCGCCTGTTACACAGTTTCAAAAGGTAACATGTGGTTGCAACGCGTAAATTAATTTATTTGAAAACTGATCAACCTTTTCGTTCCGCGACTGTACTTATCTGTGCCCCTAGCATTGCTGATACTTATGGGTGACGGTCACTGCTTATTTAAAATGTATTTATTTCTATAATAAAAAAGACATTTTGAGATTAAGGTTCATTAAAGATCAAGGCGTTATAAAATCCGGTCGTTGTGAGACCTATTCCTTGCTAATTGAAGATATCACTAATTATATTATAAATCCACAGATAATGCGAACCCGCGAGGCGGCGCTCTGGGAGCTGGAAGAGAAGCAGATCCACGAGCGGCACCAGCTCGCCAAGCGGCAGCTCAAGGAGGAGTTCCTGCTGCGGAGGCACCAGATGCTCGTGCGGCACGACAAGGAGCTGGAGCAGATTAAGAGGTGAGGTGCTGGGGCTGTGATGCTTGATGTGAACGGTCGTTTATAATACAGTTGCTCAAAGAGTTGTAGTTTTTGTAGCTGTATATCCTGCGGAAAGTTGGACTATTCGCACTAGTTTCTGTATCTTTTCCAATTTTCTGGGAACTCGTGTAAAATTACACACTTTCCGCACTTGCATCAAAATGAACTATTCCAAATATCAGTCTACATTACTAGAAATTTATTCTGATAGCAAGGATGAAAAACTCAATAATTCCCATCTAATATATTCCTAAAAGAGCATTTCCATTTCAATTCCACTCAAACAGTATCGATCGTATTTCAATTTTTATTGAAGAACAAAACAAAACGGTTTCTGCTCCAAATAACGGTTAATCGGTTTACGAAGTACTCTGTTAAGAACCATGTTTAACCGACACCTCATATGTTAAATTGGGCCAAGCGTTCAGTCTTTACTTACAAACATAAGTCCAGTGCGTCTATTTCCAACGCACTCGCAATCGCAATCGACTTCAAAGTGGAACAATTGTTTTCATTTTGTATGCAGATGAGCCTTCGATTTTCAAAATTAAAACTATTACGACTGTGAGTGCATTAGGCAATAGCCCCTTTGGTCAAAAACCTCGTTCTACGGAGTACTGTGTTCCCATATATAAATTTAGTTAATTTGATCACCATCGCATTTCCTCCACAGGAAAAACACCAGGAAAGAAGAGGAGCTGGCGAAATGCCAGGCCGTCGAGAAGCGCTCGCTGCCCAAGCGCATCCGCGGCGAGATGCGCGCGCGGGAGATGATGTTCCGCGAGTCGCTGCGGATCGGCGCGCACCACGCGGACGAGCGAGACAGGCTCAAGAAGGTAGGGCTTCAGAATGCGAGGGAGCTAGATAGTAGTTGTTTTCACCGGACAATGGACCGTCAATATCCTTGTTTGTATACATGTAATTTATTTATCGTGCCGTCTCTATGCTTCAATTTTGAACCGGTCGTCACACAGTTAGCACGTGTGTGATAATGTCAACATTATTTTTTTAAAGCGCAAGTTAAGTTTCGACTTGACAGAAGCGCGTGGAGCCATGTGCTTCTGTGTAGTCCATTGGAGAAAATTCTCTTTTACCGAACAATTGTCTTCGCGTGTGATATCCACGGACTTATTGCTCTAATAAGTCCATGGGAGTGTCCATAAATAACTTGACATTGGCAAAATACACCTTAGCAGACGTGAAATCCATTAATTTAAAAAAAATTGCGCAAGTAGACGGCGGCTAATTTACAGAAAACAGACGATACGTCCGTACACGTCTTCATACACCAATGCACTAAACTTGGAAACCTAATTAGATTCCAATATACGTCAAAAAAACTACCAAAGATGGCGGAATGTCACAGTTACACGTGTCATCATCATTGTGACGTTTCAGGAAAAACCAACCTTTGGTACAATAATTATGTTAAAACTAGCTTCTGTCAGCGACTTCGTCCGCGTAGATTTCGATCATCGTTATTCCCGTTCCCGTGGGAATTTCGGGAATTCCTTTCTTAGTGCATTCCCATTTTCATTTCCATTTTACTTGCGATAAAGCAAAACCCACGAGCAAAACACAAACTTGAAACAATAACGAAATGAAACAACAAAAACTTAACGGAAAACAAAAACTTAACAATGGAAATCACCACGGGGCGAATAGGTACAGAAAACATTCGAGCTATCCAAACGTCAGAATATGTCGAATGAAGTGACAATAGATGTTATGGCCGCCACAGAACCACCATGTCCACCATAAAGGGTACAACACACGCTGCCTTTATACAATACTGCTACAACTCAAAAAATGATGACGTTGTAAAGAAAACTTTAAATAGAAAGTGTTCTGAATTTAAATTGCAACAGCGACTCATTTTGAGATGCCGCACTCTTTCATAAAGGCAACGATCAACTGATACTTTTTTTAAGACTTGAAAATTTTTTGAAGATTTCGGTCAAGTTTTGAAGACGTACGTAAAAATGTGATTGTTTTTTTTTCCTAAAAATGTAATCGCACATAATGAGAATAATAATTGGTACCAAATGTTATTAAACCCTGAGTTATTGCCATTTTTATATAAACTTTTCTCCTATAAAACAATTTAATTAAATATCTTTTTTTGCGACGAGTATTTAGATAAGATTGTTTATTTAAGAAGCAAATTAAATGTTGCCTTTAATATTATAAATAAAATAAACAGCTACCTTTAACATTTACAGAAGTGAAAATTATGAGTGCAAAGAGCGGGAAATATATCTTTTGTACTCTTCCCACTCATACAAAGTATAGGCATTTGTCGTTGTTGTTGCATTGTCCCAATTCTGGGTTAGTTGAAATAAAATTAATAGTATTTATATTAGAAAATATGAAAGTTAATACCAAACCTTTAATACAAGTAAAGACCACCCTACACTTTTTTTATCTATGTTTATTTTGTAATGTGCGGGATGTATGCATGTTTATAATGTACGTATAGCTTATCAAAAATACCCAAATGAAAAATAATTTACGGACGAACGATAAAACCAAATTCAATGCATCATTTGTACAAATTCGTTGTATGATATTTTCATTTGGGTGTTCTTAATAAGATGAATCCTGTTCAATCGTTTTTTATGTTGTTTGGCCAAAAAAAGAAAAGGAAAAGAAAGACAAAACATAATACAAATCAATTGAACGTTCCTAGAGCTCCTTTTCAATTTGTTTAAACCCATCTCGTTTCTATATTGTTATCATATCATATTGTTGATGTTATAGGACGTTTCATAAGTTATGTGATCAATGGAATGAACAAAACTAATATCGTCTCAACAACGTTGACAACAGTTTTTTTTTAAAGATGGCCTGAAAAATATTATGCTTATGGAAGTTTGTCTTTAAAGCATTTTTTTTATTATTCTCAGTTACTGACAAAATAAATAAGTTACTGGTAATGTCCTAAGAGCTTAAACGCCATATTATCGTTACTACGTTTGAAAAAACTTTTATCTGATCTTTCGGGATGTATGACTTTGAACTTAATTCTCTTCTCGTTTAAGTTTTAAATCATACATCACTAAATATGAGATACGAGATTTTTAATAAATTTCGAATAATTGGTACCAAATGTTATTAAACCCTGAGTTATTGCCATTTTTATATAAACTTTTCTCCTATAAAACAATTTAATTAAATATCTTTTTTTGCGACGAGTATTTAGATAAGATTGTTTATTTAAGAAGCAAATTAAATGTTGCCTTTAATATTATAAATAAAATAAACAGCTACCTTTAACATTTACAGAAGTGAAAATTTACCGATCCACCTAATATGTCATTTTAATGGCAACACTTTTTTGACGTATGTTGGAATCTAATTAGGTTTTTTAGTATAGCATGGATGACCGCTCTTTCTTATGCCTACACAGTACGGCATAAAGAAACTGTCCGTTGTCCGGTAAATACAACGGAATGCAAATGTCTATAGAGTTCAGATCCCTGTGTGTCTCTTTATGACATGCAAAAACGCACCGTAGGACACTTTTAAATTAGGTAGGACAACGATCTTTGCCAGGTGGCTGGCAAGCGTACAATAGCAGAGGCCTTTACAACAGTCTATACTTTTAGGTATTTAAAAAAAATGTAAACATTCCAAACCACGTGACATTGTTAAACAGCCAATCAAAACTGGTTTATCGAACTTTGACGTGAACTATATCACGTGGTTGTTTCGTTTACATTTTCTTAAATGCCTAAAAGTATAGACTATAGTCATAGGCCTCTCCTGATCATTGCGAGACAAATGAATTTTATGATTTTATGAAGTTATTAGTGAGAACTTATTTCTTCTCAAAGTTATCTAAAAAAAAATGTGCAGCTATGTATTAAATATACATAGTGTATGTTAAGTATAGTGTTGTGAACGGAGGGTGTTGTCGCAGTTCCAAGAGAACGAGAAGCGGCGGTACCGCGCCGAGCAGCAGCGGCTCGCCACCAAGCACGCCAAGGCGCGCGAGGAGCTCAAGGCGCAGGGAGAGGTCAGTGCCCTCACACTACTTATATTTTACTACTTTATCTACACGCATATCATAAATCCTCTATTATGCGTTCAAAACCCGTAGGAAATGACCAGCATTATGACAACCAATTTAACTATGAAATTTTTCTCATCTGTGGTAGTACTGTAATGTTAAAATTACAGTACTAAATTCTGTAAGGTTATGAGTTATTTGGAATAGCTGTCAAAACTCAAGAGGGTCTCTATTGTAGTGTTCATAGATATTAAAACAGTTATTTATAAGAAAAAATCAATATGTTTTTTAATATAAACTGCACGATTTTTGATCTCGAGTGACATGAGAATAGGGACTTCATTCATTTGTCTATGATTTAAAAAAAACATTCGTCTTGACGGAGGATCGAATTGCCGCCATTATTATTGTTGTTTGATTGTTGTCATTTGCTTGAATTGTTTTTTGGTTTTTATTGTTACGAAATTAGGATTGTGAAAATAATTTGTTTCTGTATTTGTTCAAATTTATTTTTTATTGCATTATTTTAATATCTATAGTCTATAGATACTTTACAGGTAGCACTAGTAGCATTGCAGGTCATATCTCTACGGGTCTGAACCCATCTTAGAGTACTTATGATATGTGTGTAAATAAAGTAGTGTATGCAACTGTACATAATTAGGCCTTAAAACACTCGTGTGATCCTCGTGTTTTAAGCCCTCTCATTATGCATCAGTTGCATAAACTACTATAATTAAGTATCAGAGAGTGAACCGTGTGGGTACCGGCTTAGAATAGTGCCGCTCCATGTGTTCCCGTGGAAGTCGTACGACTTGAGGAATAAAGACTAGTAGTATGTGTGATGGGCTTACAAACAGTGGAGTAGAAACTAGTGGCTAGCATGCACTTAAGACTGCACCGAGCAAACGTCGAGCGTCCAGTGGCACCCTCGTTACTATAATTGTGTTTTCTAATTAAGTAAATAACTTCCTTGCAATCAGACGATACGTTTTTGTAGCGCAAGTAAAAACACAATTTATGGGATACGTAACAAACTTTAATAACAATTACCCTTTGAGTAGTCAGCTTAACGGGAAAAGGTGGCCACTTTTTTTCCGTTAAGTTAATACCTTCGAAGGTGAATTGTTATTAAACTATGTGATATACCCTATAAGTTGTGTTTACATTTGTAGTACAAAAACTTACCGTCCAATTTCAAGAAAATATTTTAGTTTATTAGAATTATTTTGGTGTAAACCGTTTGGTTTAACTGTAAATATGTAACAAAAAGTTTAGTGGACATTCACAATATGCTCAGCAGATTGGGTTCACTCGAGTTTTGATGATTGACTATGATATAGGGTAAAGTCGCCAATGGTCAGCCAGAGACCAGTAGTCAACCTTATATGAGTGCGAAGAGTGGGAAATATATCTTTCGTACTCTTCACTCATACAAAGTTATAGACAGAGGCCGAGTACAGGTCTCTGGCTGATCATTGGTGACTTTACCCTAGACTGTTGAAATCATTACCTTTATAATCGCATCGCGATTGCAGACAATTTTTTATCTAAGGACTGTCGCAATAGAGATAAAAAACAACGTTCCCCCCAGGCGCTGCTCCGCGAGCTGGAGCAGTACCAGAACGAGAAGCGCAAGGCGCTCATGAACCACGAGGGCGTCAAGATGAAGGCCGTCGAGGAGCGCTACGCGCACGAGCTGCGCGAGTGGCGCGCCACGCACGACGACCGCAAGATGGTGAGTCGGGGGAAGGGAGGGGGGGGGTGGTCTTTACTTGAGGGGGGACGGGTAGCCGTGACGCTTGACTGTAGGTTGTACACTCGCGGTCAAATAATTCGGGTCAGAGTGCGTTTTTCATACAAACGAGGCTATTTCGAAGCCTTGGTCCCTAGCCAGGGGTTGTTTTGAGTGAGGTTTAATGGTGGATACTCCAAGGTTCAATAGACGAGGTCAAAAGTTCTTAAGATACCTAACTGATAGCACAATCAGTTGACACCACAGCGAGAGAGTTTGGGTCAGCATTTGGATTTCCTTACATTTTATTGTCATTTTAGATGTTTTTCTGAAGATGCACAATTCCGACGTTAGCCGCAGATTCAATCAGTTGGGTGTCCTAGGCACTCTGGAAGTCCTGTATCGATGCTCGGGGTATCCATCATCAGATTTCACTACAAGCATCCCCTGGCGAAGAACCAAGGCTTCGAAATAGCCTCGTTTGTATGAAAAACGCACTCTGACCCGAATTATTTGACCGCGAGTGTAGTTAGTTGAAGCGCAGAGATAGTCGAAGTTTAAAGAGTGCTCCGAGCGTCCAGTGGCGCCCTCATTACCATGGATCGTACTTTATCTTTTATCTTTATCTTTTTTTTTATAAACCGAAAATCTAATAAAATGTAAAATTAAAGTATTCTCAGAACATGTAAAGCCCAACCCAATATGCATAATGAAATGAAGGGTCAATTTACTATATGAGAAAATGTAACACAGTTTCAATAAATGTTGCTGTTGTTCGACAGGGCAGTCGAAATTACGAAAATTAATCGTCAGCGTACCCTCTGAAAAATTTGAGGAATTTTGGGCTACAGTACACAATTATAAAAACTGAATAAGTAACGCCACTGGACGCTCGGCGTTGACTTAACTGAACGGCGTTTTCATGAAGCGAGTCAGTGTGTCAACTTTCAGTCATCACTTAGTCAAAATAACTAACGAGTAGGGTAAAGTCACCAGTGGTCAGCCAGCTTGTATGAGTGCAAAGAGCGGGAAATATATCTTTTGTACTCTTCCCACTCATACAAAGTATAGGCATTTGTCGTTGTTGTTGCATTGTCCCAATTCTGGGTTAGTTGAAATAAAATTAATAGTATTTATATTAGAAAATATGAAAGTTAATACCAAACCTTTAATACAAGTAAAGACCACCCTACACTTTTTTTATCTATGTTTATTTTGTAATGTGCGGGATGTATGCATGTTTATAATGTACGTATAGCTTATCAAAAATACCCAAATGAAAAATAATTTACGGACGAACGATAAAACCAAATTCAATGCATCATTTGTACAAATTCGTTGTATGATATTTTCATTTGGGTGTTCTTAATAAGATGAATCCTGTTCAATCGTTTTTTATGTTGTTTGGCCAAAAAAAGAAAAGGAAAAGAAAGACAAAACATAATACAAATCAATTGAACGTTCCTAGAGCTCCTTTTCAATTTGTTTAAACCCATCTCGTTTCTATATTGTTATCATATCATATTGTTGATGTTATAGGACGTTTCATAAGTTATGTGATCAATGGAATGAACAAAACTAATATCGTCTCAACAACGTTGACAACAGTTTTTTTTTAAAGATGGCCTGAAAAATATTATGCTTATGGAAGTTTGTCTTTAAAGCATTTTTTTTATTATTCTCAGTTACTGACAAAATAAATAAGTTACTGGTAATGTCCTAAGAGCTTAAACGCCATATTATCGTTACTACGTTTGAAAAAACTTTTATCTGATCTTTCGGGATGTATGACTTTGAACTTAATTCTCTTCTCGTTTAAGTTTTAAATCATACATCACTAAATATGAGATACGAGATTTTTTTTCAAAGCGACGACGATATGGTCCTTTCTACGTCACAGATAATGCTAGATTTAAAAAACAAAACGTGGTTACCAATAAAATGACGTTATGCCGATTACTAGTCCAAAGCGGGCGTAGAAAACACTGGTAATATTCTTTTTATTCTCAGAAAATAATAGTTAAAAATAAGATGATTGCATTTGAGATAAAACACTACTAGGTGACACGTAAGACGTAATACAAAATGTTATTTTCCGAATCTACTCATGATTACGATCAACTATTAATATGGGACCAACTTCGAAAACGTAAACATAAAATCGACGTCTCCATACAAATTGTGAAACCAGCTGATTGCTTTTAGTATGGGAGATTCAATTTTTTTCTACCGATTTCGATATTAGTCCCATAGTAAAAGTTGATCGTACTCATGAGAAGATCCAGAAAATAGAATTTTGTATTACGTCTTAGGTGTCACCCTGTATAAACCAACCAAACTTTTCAAAAAAATCCTGTTGTCATTACCCAAACCTGTATAAATTTTAAAAGGTTTACTTTGAAAAGAGCGCCCATATCATAAACAATATGATTGCGATATAGAAGTAAGATATACTTGAACAAAATGTAATAGATGTCTCGAATATTTTGCCTATAGTTGGGTCACTCTATGATGATCTTTGTGACAGCTCATATAAACACGTATTACAATTAAATAATAAATAATACATTGATACAAACCTTTCATAATTCTTCACCTATACTTAAAATACCTAAGGTGTTTGAAATTACTCAATACATCTGTCACACTGATTATTGATTATCCTACACTGACCGGACTATAGTCCTTATATATTTCTGCTTGGAATGTGGGTTTGCCGTCTGGCATGAGGTTTCAGCATGTATCTGGCATGGTCGTGGCATGTTAGCTTAACTAATCGGTGGTGGGACACAGGAGTAGGTATTATGCGATACGATGACAGATCATGGTTGTCAAGTCGTTAGACAAGTTGGAACAGGATGGTTTAGGGAGAAGATGTGATTTTTATGTAGGTTACGGATTGTGTACGTTTCAGTGATGTCCTTCTGTAAAAGTGTATTGGAACGCGTATTTTAATAGATTAGTGTGAAAAAATATAGTTTCTTATCCGTATACAGTCAGCATCAAAAGTAGCTAAGCCGAATAACATGCTTAAAATGATCTAGACACGACGTACTCTTGACAATAGAGTAAAGTGCAGATCATTTTGACCTCTTCGGTTGTGTAGCTACTTCTGCTGCTGACTGTACAATTATGTGGCAGTTAAAGATATAAATTTCTTTTTCTGTATCATATGAAAGAAAGGGACAGCGGATCAATTCTCTTCAGTAAAACCATATTAGTTTTGATATTTGATCGTATTGTTTTTAAGATTGAAAAGGGCATGCTTCGATGGTTGGGTCATTTGGAAAGGATGGATGAAAGAAGATTGACGAAAGAGATATACAGATCGAAAGTGAGTGGACGGGTCGGAAGGGGCCGCCCTAGGCGTACTTTTTCGAGTCAAATCGAAGAAATACTGGAAAAGGGCCGAATCTTAAGTACCCGAAACCGACGTGCATGCATGACTCGATGTATGAATGTGGAAGAAGCGAAAGAAATTTGTCAAGATCGTAGCAAGTGGAAAGAAGTGGTCTCTGCCTACCCCTCTGGGAAACAGGCGTGATTTAATGTATGTATGTATGTATGTACGTTTTTAACTCGCCATTACTATCTAGTAAATAGATAACATGTCGAAAGTGATATGGTTTTACGGAGCAGAATAGACCGTCAGATCGAAATTTTATCTGACAGAGATGTAGAGATTGAATAATCCGATCTAATTGTTGAACCTTACGACTAACGTATAGAGTTCCTCATATCTTAGTTGGTCAATAAGATCCTAATTGTCAAGGAATTTAGTAAAAATTTTATCAATGTAGATGATATCTGATTATATCTGGTTGTTGGCAGTCAATTTAATTTTCAATATGTTCAATGGTTACCCAAAGTACGTGTTCCAAGCACCGTCCGTAGGCTAGTCCGAGCGCATCACTAACCCGCTATTGTCTCCTAGACGGTCCTTCAGACCTTCGCCAAACAGCTGGACGACCACGAGGCCAAATACGGCCGCCCCATACCCGACCGCAGCGCCTACCTCGACGTCCCCTGGCCCAGGAACGTGCTCCAGCACGTCCTCAGCGCCTTACACCAGAGGAACTCCTTCATGGGCTCCCTGAGTCGCTCCAGGACCAGTCTCAACCTCATCGCTAACACACCCGACATGGACAGGAGACGGAGTGTCAGCCCCGGACGAAACTATAGGGCCACGAAATCAGCAGCCTCGAGCGCTAACAATACCACCAAGCGAGACAAGCTTGCCAGATCGCAGAAGTACGGATCGACATCAAACTTGAAGCTTGTATCGGAGAAAATATCAGGGTTTTCAGTGTTCTCTGGCAGCGATGACATGAGACGGAACCCCATCATGGCTTATGGGGACCATTTCCATAATAACAAATCCCAAGTCAACATGATCGAGGAGGAACCCAAGAAATCTATAGAACGGTCCAAACCGGTTGCGAATAAACCAGTCATCCGACCAAAGAGCCCGATTAGGCACGATAAAAAGCTCAACCGACAAAACATGTCCGAGCAACTCTTCAGAATGACCGAAAATACTGGTATGAAACGAAGCATATCCCAGCAAAGCTTGAAGCAGGACATAGCCCTAGAAGCGGTCATGATCGACCTACCTTCCATAGACAATAAGTATGACACGGTTAAGAGCACCAGCACATTCGGTACCAGTTCCTCTCAAGACAGCGATGTGGACTTCGAAGGTATATCTACCAAGTATTTCAGTAGATGGGGACCAGTGAGAGGCTCTAATACGTATAGTGACTCCGCTGAAGTCCCTGTGAGTCAATTGTCTACGTTGAACTTGAAGAGTTTGAAGCAAGAGGGACCTCCAGATTCGGCTGTGTGATTGCTTATATGGTTTTTAAGTGTTTTTTCATGTAGAATTCCGACCAAGTTTTGGGTTCACTTTTTATAGGGTTTATATCGGGTGGCATGATCATTGTTTGGTCGAAAACGGTTTTTACAATTGTAACAACTAACTTAACTAATCTACGCATTATATGTCTATTAAATTCTGTAATTACAACCTAAAACTATTTTAGACCAAACAGATGAAAAACAATTTTATGCGTTTCAAATGGACACCGTTTCGAATCAATTTGAAAAAGGTAATCGTTAATGAGACATAACGTCGGTGCTCTTGCAATACCGCGTAAGTAAAAAAATAATGTAGTTGCAAAATGTACCTTACTGACTTAGGTGCTAAGGTGTACTTTGCAACTTATTTAATTTGTTAGTTACGCGGTATTGCAGGCGCACTGACGATAACATTTGTGCTTTATCGAATATCTCTCACTGTAGATAAGATTATTATATTTAATGTGGAACCAATCTGTAGACAATAATGGCTTTAATAGGCTTGATTTTTCAATTTGCTCAAGTTTAAACATATTTCTATGTGACTGATAGAATCCAGTGACATAGTTACATCGAGATTCTTATAATGTTTTTGCCAAACAAATACAAAATCACTTTTTATTGCCATCGTCTTTTTATATTGACAATGTGCATCAAATAATTCGTGGAATTAGGAACTGATCTGTGGTGTTATCTACAACTCACTTTTCAATTCTCAGATTAGTGCTCGTTTGCCTTTTCCATTCCCTTAAAAAAAGTTAATAATGCTGTGACGGGACAACTTAGTCTCGTCGGCAAGTCGTCGACGAATCGAAAAGTTTGTTGTTTAAAAGTAACTGAATCCAAGGCTATTTAATAATCGACTATTTAGCGGTGCTTTTACGTAACACAATTGGGACGGCACTCGGAAAGATTGCACCTATACTTCATTAGTTTAGGTATTTCACTATATGTAAGCAAACAAATCACGTGATTTAGTTGGTCAGCCAATAGAAGCAGACCGCTGGCACGTCGTACCTCGACGAAACAGTTCTGATTGGCTGCTCAACAAAGTCACATGGCTTGCTTTGTTTACACTTAGTTACCTAAACATTATACTTAGGGACTAAAATTAAGAAACGTTAACTTTTCCGTTGCGTTACGAAAACTAGCCATACTGTCAAAAAGACAAATGGTGGTATCTCAGGCAAAGATCCTGTAGCCAGTGCAAGCATATCACTAACGCGTGAGGATTGAATCTGCTTCATTTATTGAATTTGATATACTACTAATTGGCGTTGAGAGTAGTATATAAATAAACTAGCGACCCGCCCTCGCTTCGCTTCGGTTTATGTGAGTTTTCTGTAACACCCGTACATAAAACAGAGTTTATTATACAAAAAAACCTTCCTCTTGAATCACTATCTATTAAAAAAACCCCATCAAAATCCGTTGTGTAGTTTTAAAGATCTAAACATACATAGGGACAGAGAGACAGATAGCGGGAAGCGACGTTGTTTTATACTAGTGACGTATAACAAATTTTCCTAAAGCAATAGAAAATTTAACGTCTCTTAATTTTAGTCCCTAAACTATACTCTTTCTGAGAAACATCCATTAATCAGGACTTTTGTTCAAGTCTTATAATTTTCAAATAAGGTTCCGAGAAAAGTTACTATTTTAAAGTAATCATTTTGATGTTATATTGTATTTTACTAAGTTTTTTATAAATTTACGTTTGTCGGCATCGTGTTAGCCTTTTGAACGGCCGCAGCTGACACAAAGAGGGAATATTCGTAAATAAAATAACATTTCTCAACTAAATATGAAAATACCGTGAAAGAGATCACCGGTCGAGAAATACGGATGATACAAGCATTTCACACTGCTTATTAGACAGTAATTAGACAGAACACGATATGCACTGTGACGTCATGTGACGTCACACATCGGCCATATAAACTATGTGAAATTCTGTTTTGCTAGAAAGACATAGGGATAGTACATTGTTGCCTAGGCGCGGAAAGTAAGGGTTTTCCTGACGAGGTGGTTTGCTGGCCGAGCAAATTCGAGTCAGGAAATCCTCGTTTCCGCCGCGGCATACATAATGCTTTTCTCAAACATGTGAGGAAATAACACAAATACATAATTACAAGTATTTTTAAAAACCTATGACAAATTCAGAGATAATGTTTGTTTGAAAAATACCGAGTATTAGTAAAGATAGTTTCACGCGCAACGCGCCGCCGCCGGCCCACACTGCACCCACAAGTTGGGTGTGCGGGATTTTTTTCACGTTCCTTTCGATTTTGTATGCAATAGAGAGCACTTTTAATAAACAATATGGACATGGACGGAAAGTGTTTTCATGTGGTTTTTTTTACTCCAAGGAGTAAAATGAGGCACTTTCCGTCCTTGTGTTTCAATCGGAAAACCGTTCTTTCCGAGCATGTTTGAGAAAAAGTTTATAGCTAGGCTTTTATTGAAGCTGTAAAAGTCATGAATCTTCCCTAATAAAGATTATAGAGACGAGACGTAGATCATACGAACATGTTTGGTATGCAAGTGACACATTTTGTGTTTGGTAAGGCGTTCAAAGGGCCAAAAAAATATAGTATTGACCAATATGGTACCGGAATGACAGGTCGAATCAACTTTTGTTTAGGGGGCTTTTAAACGAGCAACAATTTCACGGCAATGTGTGGTCGTATCATGCTCTAACATGCGAAGTAAGAGTAGGATAACTCTAGTTGCCGACCACAGATTGCAGCAAAACATGGCACGTTTAAAGCCCCATTATGAAGTGTCAAAACGCAATGGTTTTATCCCACAAAAGCGGGTCGGTCGTATGTGGACGACTGTCTGATATGATTAAGGCGGGGGTCAAACTTGTTTTAAAACATATACAGTCACGAGATTCAATTTGGTACCCACCTTAGGTCCAAAGTCAATCTGACATTCTACAACAGTAACGTTGAGTTTCCTAAAAGTTACAAATGACTTGACATCTCTAATGACATTGACGACTTCAAGCATATTTTTCTTGAAATTTTAAGGTTCCAAATTAGCGCTCGTGACCGTACAAACAAAATCTGTCTGATAAATAATATTTTGCAGTATTTTTAATTTAAATTAATAAGTCACAAAATGCCATCTAGTATTAAAAATTTACTTCCTAAAATTTGCCAAATGTAAGTCGGGCCATTTCGTTTCCTTAATGTGTTGAGAAATGCAACTAACAATAAGTGTTTAAAATTGATTATTAGATGTTTAAGAAACGCTAAAAATTTCTCCATTCCATTTTTTACATTCCATGTGGAAATTAAAACTAAAATATAAGTAGTGTTTGGTGCAGGATGCTAAAAAAGACACAGCTATGCGTTAGAATAGGTAGCAATTATATCGTGCAAAAAGCTATAGGCGTACCACAATTGACAGCTGGGGTATGCATGAGGCGCGGGAGGGGGGCATTGGTGACTATCTAGACTCGGAAAAATGCCCGTCAATTTGAAAACATAACCCTGTTCCGTACACCAGAGACTTCCTTATGATGTTGATAAAAAAAATTATTAGGTATTTTACATTTGTCATACCATAATTTATATGTATTCAGCGACAATTTTATTAATGAATGACACCGTAATTGTTATGGGAAGAAATACTTTCACCAAATATTTTATTGTTAGTCCATAACGACATGGATTTTAAGATCATTGAGTCGAAAAAGTTCATTCGCAGTCTACGAACGTCATTGAATCATATTTTATCGTTGACATTGGTAGTTTGTGTTATTTTATAACGGTGTCAACGGTTCATTATTAAAATTGTCGCTGAATACATATCAATTATTGTAAAATAAATGTGAAAATACCTAATAATGTTTTTTTATACATCTGGAAGTCTCTGCTGTACGGAACAGGGTTATGTTTTCAAAATGACGGGCGTTGTTCCGAGACTTGGTGACTGTATGGGCTTATCGTACCTCACCCCCACACCTCATGCCTACCCCGGCCCTCAATCAAGTTGTACTCCTATATACGCATTGTGCTTGCCTTTTAGTCTAGGATCCATAGTTAGTTGTTTAATATAGTAGAAATTCAGTTTGGGTAAGATCGGCACACTATACTCCGTTTGTTTAGTTATTTCACTAAATGTAAACAAAGAAACCACGTGAGCCTATACAATAATTGGCCCCAATTATGGTCGTGATAATCGATGTGGATGTACATGTGTCTGTCACTTTCTGACCAGTAAAGTGCGATAGTGACAGATTCTTTATTCACCGCGACGAAGGCGATCATGATACGGGCCCAGAACACTGACGCGTCAAAGCTGGATAAAACGTATTTGATTGGCTTTTTAACAGAGTCACGTGGTTTGGTTTGTTTACTTTTAATGTACTTAGTATATATTACTATTAGACTGTTAGTAGGAGAGATGGGTATATATTTTTATTTTTTGCTTTGTCGGGTTTGGCCTAATTGTTAGTGAATTAAGTGCCTACGAAACTAGCGGGTCCGGGTTCGATACCCAGTAAGGGCAATTATTAGGAGCTATTTTGTTCCCGAGTCTGGATATTTTTTATGTATTTAAGTATATATTTCTTTATACAAGTAAGTTTATCGTTTCCTAGTACCCGTATTACTAGCTTAGTTTCTAGGACTAGGTCAGTTTGTGTTAGATTATCGTTGGATATTTATTTAGTGTATGTATTCTTGGTGCCAGCTCTTACCTTAACTGATCTTAATATATTACATTTACCTTTTTGACCACCGCTGTCTATTTATCTAATCTCTACATATGAAACTCTTATGTGACTGACTGACTATAGTGCCCGGCCGTTATAAAGTCAATCCTGACACCTGTCATTCCAGTACAAATTATAACCTCAAACCCAAGTATAGGTTATGAATCGTACTGTGATGACAGATGTCAGGATTGACTGCGTAACGGCCGGGTACTATAACGAACTGACCGACACACAACGCACATACTGCACGGCTGGAATTACGGAATTGAAATTTCGGTGGAATATTCTCTTCGCACCTCAAATGCAGGTATAAGCGAGCGTCCTCTTGTTAGATACCAAAAGATGCCCCGGGATAGGAGCTTTCCGTCCACATCTAGATATGACTGGGGTAGCTAACACGAACAGATCGCTTTGTGACTACCTACATCTCGATCTGACTATAGTCTGTGTCAATTGAACTTGCCAAAGATGTAAACAAATAAATACTGTTTGACACATAACCTCAAATATTCATCAAGCGTGTTTTAATTTAAAATAACGTATAATTAATAGTTATTTAGTCTTGAACTAACGTGAAAGTAAAGATCGAGTGTATAAATCATTGCTTAGATCTCACTTGTTGTTTAAAAGCATGTGATTATCGAGTAATAATGGTAAATTGGTTCGTTTGGTTGTGTTTATATCTTTGTCAATTTCAATTGTCACAGACTGTACATCGCTTTGTGCCTAGATAGTAATACGACCAGGGGACCGATTTTTGACTTTCGAGCGTTCGATTTGAAAAGCGAGCGGTAGGCAATATTCGAATGCGAAAATTTTTCACGCTTTATTTTTGAATGGTCTGAAATTCCCTATTTTTGAGATTCTCACTCGAAACTGAGGGATTGACTAAATAGTATTGTTGCGTTGGAACGTGTTTCATTATACGCAGAAAGTCGATGTTTTACCAGTATTTTTTAATTCATATTTTAAATGCGAATAAACGTGTGAAGCTAACAAAAGTTGAAATTATAATAATTAATATATTATTTAATTGCGAATGAATTTTTTTAACGCTCATTTTACAAATAGGCTATTTGACAAGGTGAAAAAAAACGTAATAATTATGTATATTCATATAAATTATGAGTTTTAAAATCGATTTAAGGTATTCTTACTTGAAAAAAATGGATCTTTTTTCCAAAAAACCACGATAAAACTTGATATTTTTTTATCTATAGCCATTTTATCGAAAACGGCGCCGAATCCATGATGACGTCAAGGGTCGGTAAATATCACAGATTATAGGATGTCTGTATATTCTATATGACAGTTGACGGTTGTTTGTTTTTCTGGCTTTGCTATGATTAGCCAATGTCAGTTTGTTTATGTATTGACCACTGACGTCACTGATTCCTGTGCGACGCCATCTTGCCCAAGAAAGCGTTTTGGCGGCATATTTTAAAAGTGAATTTTTATTTCCTTTTTTTAGACGAAATACATAAAAGATTTTAAAATTACCACTTTTGGAGTACTCAATAAACACCAACAAATAATCTGAGATGGTTTTCAAAAACCTGTCAAATAGCCTATTCTTGAATTTTAAGTTCACTTGGTTACAAATTTAGGAAAAATAAAACGCTTTCTCGTCTGTGTATGTCTGTGGCGTTGCCAGGTTTGTTGTATGTTTTAGTATTTAACAGGTTTGACATATGTCAAATGTCAAATGATACTTTCTATTGATAGAATTCAAAACGAATGACACGGACCGCTCGTGTTCATATTTTCTATCGCTCGCTTCACTCACTGTTTTTTGTCACTTTCGATTGAAACTTTCGAGCGCTCGAAAGTCAAAAATCGGTCCCCTGATCGCTTTACGACTAAATTTCAAAAAGTCCTGTTGTAGGTTCGTTTGGTAACTCCAAATGGTCGAAGGGCAAATTACCCAGAAATGGTCAGAGTCCTACCGAGATGTGGACCTAAAGCTAAAGCTTTGAGGTTGAGGTTATGTTCCCATACTTATCTTAATGCGTTGTGTTATTGTAAAAGATAATATTTTTAAAATTCTTGTGATTTGCTGAACAAAGCCATGTTGATATTTTTTCTTGGTGGGTCAAAAGGTTAAATTATATTAAAGTAATAATTCGATGTGCCTCATTCCAAAGCCTTGTTCTATAATTAAGAGTTTATTCACGTTAAATATATTTATTAACATGTTAGAAACTTAATTTAGTTTATAGGTAGGTTTAAAAAAAGTAGATAGATGGCGTATGGGAGTACTAATCAACCTTATATTTTAAAATAAAATTATATTTTTGTCTTTAAATAAAATTCTTTTTTAATTAAGTTATTATAGATTTCTAATTAAAAATAGGTTGTTTGTAGACGCGGTCCATATTAAATTAAAACATTAATAAATTAATTAACTATATTTTAAACAACATCACAAATAAGCAAAAAAGACCTTAGTGTCTTTGAGGTAGGGTTGACATTCGCTCTGGTTTTAAGCTGGCATTGGTAAAAGTGGATTGTTTTATTTTTGAGTATTTAAAAGGGTTAAAAATCTGTCTAATACTAGAATAAGCCATAGACAACCGATGTATTTATTAATAAATATAAACCAATTGTACAGTCAACAGCATAAATAAGTGATCATTTATGTACCTTGTCACTTTACCGTCATGTTTGAAATGTTATACAAACTGGTAAAACGATTGAAAGCGACAAGGTACAAAAATCATCACTTATTTATGCTGTTGACTGTACTTTATAATTTAAAATAAAACAAAAATTAATTGTGACCGAGTTCCATAAAGAGGTGTATGAAAATAAAATCTATTTGATACTATGTTCTATAGAAATCACAATATCAATCATTTAGTTTGTACACTTATTTTTAGAAACTCTTTGTAAAATATTTTATTTAAAAGTAGTTTCATGATATTTTTAAATATAACGTGTTAATATTAGGTGTAGGATTTGGTGTATTTTATGCTAAATTGCCTAGTTTTTCAGTATTTTTCAGTGTTTCTAGTATTTTTTTTTAGTTGGAAATCATGTAATTTATGTAAATAAATGCGTTTCTTAATTAATTTCTGTTTATTACGCTTTGGACGGTGGAGGCGATTGCCGGAATAACCTGCTTTTTTTTTAAATATAACACTAAGGGAATCCTGGAGTCCACGCTAGGTTTATATGCTTTATACTAGGGTGGGTGTAATACCATTTTAAATAAACCCTCTTGCAAAGAAAATGGTCACTTAGGGTTAATTCGAGTAGTTTAATTATACAACGTGTTACAAAATACCCCGTAAAAAATCTAATAAATTATCAAAGCCTAAAATATTGTCAACCCTAGTAAGCTGTCATGTCAGGGAACCGGAGTTAGCATAGATTATTTTAACAGAGAGGCCTACCTACCAATTTAATAATTTTTCAACTTAAATGGGTTTAAAACCATATCCCGACGAGCGAGGTTGTGCATTGAACAAGGCAGAGCTCACTTTGAGCCGTTCCTGTAATTTTGACGTACTTTACGAAAAAGTAAGTGCTAGTTTAGGTTACTTCGTAAGTAGTTTAGGTCTTTTAAAATCTTCCAAAACTCGACTTGTAATATTTATCTAATCGAATTCTGTACATTTTGTTAGTATGTCTCTTAATCGTTTCACGAATTAGGTAAAAATGTACATAAACAATCTGCGTAGTTTACTCTTTAATTTTACTGAAATAGGGTTTTCACATCAATGAAAGCAATAATGGTTTTCTTCTTTTTGCCAGTAAGTCATGCGGTGATAGTACGGCTCTCAAATATTGTAAATGGACTTATTATAAGGTACCATTTAACCCCCTTTCGGCTTTACGGGTATTTTTGTAACACCTTGTATAAGAAAATAAGATTATATGCAACGAAATTAAATTACTTAACCCATTATCGCCCAAAATTAAACTGAATATGTTTTTTTGTGTTTATTGCAACAATAGTAACCAATAACCTACGAACTAATCAAATTTATTAAAAAAATCCAAAATGAAATGAGAACTTTTTTGTGCTATAACTAGCTTTATTAACATCTAATTCGATTTTCTTAATGCATAATTCATGTGGCATATAAATTAAGAGACATCTATGACCATAATGAGCAATGATATCAATTGAGACCAGAAAAACCACTGAAATCTCACTTTTATTAGCTGTACCCGTGCGAGTACAGTGGGCGATAAAGGGTTAATATAATGACATGATTATTTGTCTTCGTAAATAATATATAGCTTTGTACCATACAATCTCATTTCCATACTACTAAAACTACTTGACAATATCAAAAGTGGTCAGTTTCTGTGAAAGCTATTGTCAAAAACAAGATGAAATAATTGGAACAACCGACAAACAACAATAACAAAAACTTAAAATTATCAAGATAGTGTAGATCTACGTAATATATTAAAAACTAGCTTCTGCCCGCGGCTCCGTCCGCGTGGAACTCGCTTATATCGTAGCTCCATACAAATTTTCACCCTCTATTTCACCCCCTTAGGGGATGAATTTCGGGGAAAAAACTATCCTATGCCCTTTCCCAGGATTCAAACAATCTTTACACCAAATTTCACCTAAATCGGTTCAGCGGTTTAAGCGTGAAGAGGTAACAGACAGACAGACAGACACACTTTCGCATTTATAATATTAGTATGGATGGCCATGTTACAAGTGGGAGGAAGCTAGTTTACAAAAAAAATAATGGTGAATTAAATAAAAACAATTTTTGAGCTATAATCTGCTAAATTCTTGTACCTACTTAACAATAACATTAATAACAAAAAGGGGTACAGAATTTATAAGTACAACTAAGTGATTTAGACTTCAGCTCTTTAGCATTACTGTACATGTACAATCAGCAGCAAAAGTAGCTACACAACCGAAGAGGTCACAATGATCTGCACTCGACTCTATTGTCAAGAGAATACGTCGTGTCTAGATCATTTTGAGCATGCTATTCTGCGTAGCTATTTTTACACTTTACCAATAATATATTCAACATTGGACTTAAAAATTACTGACACCCAATGCTGCTAATATTAAAGAGATGATAGTATTTCCTCGATCCAAATTGTAGATAATACTTAAGTATATTATTTTATTACAAAAGCGCGGCATCGCTTCAAATCAACGTAAAAGATTCGATAGGATGGTAGTTTGGACTTGACAATGACAGATATAGAAGCGAGATTTTTTTTTTTTTCATCAAGTACGAAGACAACAAGCTAGTCGGCTATTAAAGTTTACAAATGTCAACTTCATAACTAAAAAAAATATTTGTAGAATATTAGAGGAAATAAAATAAAAGAGACGCAGTTCCTTGACCTTTAGGGCGACGACTATCGAAAAAAAATTACATATCTTTCAAAAACGTTACTTACCCTATTGTGGACCTAAAAACCATATCGTCTTTGACCTGAGGTATTGTTTTTAACCCCGCCCCCATTACTGCCAAGCAAATAACAGCTATCAGAACGTTGACCAAACGATAACAGGTCATAGGGTCAAGACCTCAAGGTTTTTACCGCCTACAATAGAGGCACAGCAGTATTGTAGGTCCGTTATTGATCTAACATATTTAGTAAAAAAAAGTATTCGTTTATATTAAAAGCATATTGTGGCACGTTCCAACATATCCCTGAGATTGGCAGTAGTGACCAAATTCTTAAAAAAAAGTTTTTCAAGTTTACTATCTGATGTTATTGCGCCTATAGTCTGTGCCAATTGAAATCGGCAAATATGTAAACACAACCGAACGAACCAATTTACCATGATTACTCGATAATCACGTGAGGTCTGCAATGATTTATACGCGTCATCCTTACTCTCACATTAAGTTTAAGATTAAAAAATAATTATACTTAATTATAAAGAAACACGCTAAGGAACATTTGAGGTTATGTGTCAAACAGTACTAATTTACATCTTTGGCAATTTCACTTGAATATATAGGCTATAGAATATAGTTCCATCTCAGCCATCCACTAGAAAAATAAACAAAAACGCTTCACGCTTCAAAATTAAATACTTCTGCAATCTTATTAGTATGTAAAACGTCTATTAGTTACTTATACTCGTACTATAGTTTATTCTTCCAACTGTTTCATTTCTCCGTTTATAAGTTAGAACTCGGCCAAATGAAACATTTGGGAACCAAAGGTAGGTATCAGACTCGAACAGTACATAGAAACATAATTAGTCTGTATATCCTTTTGCCAAAGCGATGCCGAGCTTGAATCGTCGCGGAAATCGCAATAAATAACATGGTATCAATAACAATGCGGACCCACCTGAAGGATGGCATGGTATGTTCTTTTTCTTTTACTAATATCGAATTTATTCTGAATTTGCATGTATTTTTTTATTCACTTGGCTTGTGGTATGCATTTTGTAAATATTTTTCTCTTAATACCGCACGATTGTGCTTTTAAGTACCTATTAGAACTTAGATATTTCGCAAAGATTTTAGTTTACTTTGCAAAATATTTAAATTTTAAATATCCTACACAGGCTTTAGAAGATGAGTTTGCAACGCAATTGGAGGAGCAGGAGCGGCAAGCGGCGAACGCGAGGTTGCCGCCCGCGGCCAACAACATGCCGCAGCATAGTTCGGCGTTGCACTCTTCACGGTCCAGCTTAGCGTCCAGCCACTACGACTGACGAATAAAATGCCGCCATACACGGCTGTCAAAAGGCAAGGGTTGCCAGGAGAAAAAAAACTTTGCCGCCAATTTTAGGAACACTGGTTGGCTGTGAGCAAAGGTTTTTGCAGCTTTACAGCCATGAGCTTAACTATTGGGATTAAAATGGATAGAAAACAATTGGCAAGCTAGTTTTAGCTTGTCGGAAGTACTTATTAGAACTCTCATAGCGTATCAAGGTGATTATTAGGCGTTATACTTACCTTATATTGTATGTAATACAGGCATCGGGACGTCAAAATTCTGACTGTCGACAGGGTTTGGCATGAAAACGCGCCGAGTGCTTTCTGGCGAGTGCCTCAAGTTATTAGAGAAAATGTGCGGCCAGCCTTAACCATTTTCGTCTTCAAATAATAATCCAAACGCGGTGGTTTAAGCTTGGCGGGAAGTTATTAATTTTGAAATTATTATCGGAGACAACGGTGAAACGCCTTAATTTTGCTTAAGAGTGGTTCTAGTACTAAAATAAATAAAACTGGATGTTAACGAAGGCTGTTATTAAAAAAAATATCATGAAGGCCGTTAGGTGTTTAAACTTTTTTTTAATAACGGTCTTTTTTTAAACTATGGAAGTATTATTTTAAGTCGGTTGGCAAAATTTACCGCTATAAATAGCAAAGGTATTGTCACATACAGCCAGATGTAAAGTTTGTTTATAAGTGTTTACTAAAATATAAATTAAAAAGACAATTGAATCTAGGGAGTGCTTAAAATGTGTGTTATCTTTAGAATTAACTGTCAAAATTGGCGCCAAATGTTTAAATTTAATGCTGCACGGTGCATTTTTATCAGTGCCAAACTTTTTGGATTCTTTTTATTAAAATTTTGACCAGTAATATGCTACTTAATGTGTATGTGAAAAAGAGCTAGTGTGATGTGAGCAGGATGGATGCTTTTAACACTGTTTGTGTGCAGAGTGTGTAGTTAGAAATAAATGAATTTTTAAAACTTGAAAGTCACGGGGGAAATTAGAAATGTAGTTAATTTTTTGAATAAAACAAATGGAATTGAACGAATTGTTAACGAAAGGTGCTTGTTTATGTGAAGCAATGTAAGTGATTTTGTGCTGTAAAGAGCGTTCGTATTTATTTAGGCTGATGGTTTTATATTTATACTTAACTAGCGACCCGCCCTCGCTTCGCTTCGGTTTATGTGAGTTTTCTGTAATACCCGTACGTAAAAGAAAGTTTATTACTTATACATGAAAACCTTCCTCTTGAATTATCCTATCTATTAAAAAAAACCGCATCAAAATCCGTTGCGTAGTTTTAAAGATCTAAGCATACATAGGGACAGACAACGGGAAGCGACTTTGTTTTATACTATGTAGTGATTAGGGTGAATAATTTGTGCAAGCCGTCTAGGTGTAAAATTGGTGTTTAATGTCGCGTTTATATTATTCTATTTGGCCGTATTTTACTGCAGCCGTATTCCGTATTCGGTCCCAGTGTAAAAAATTACAGATCCGGTCATATACTTAATATAAGCGTGTCTGAATAACGAAATATTAGTAATTAATACTATATCTGTATCTAGCTGAAACGGTTCTTAAAACAAAGTTACGATTGTTCAGTTTAAATAAATAACAGACGCTCTATTGTTGTGCTTGCAAGACTGGTCAATTAAACGAAATTAAAGTCTTATTAATATGTAATTACTAATTAGATAGGTAATGTCAGGGCTATCAGACGAAATAATTACGTTACTTAAGTATGTTAGCTCACGGCTAAGAAGCTTGAATAGTTACTATAAAAGATGGCAGCGCAAAGTTCGCATTGAAAAAAATTACCTTGATTTACGTCACGTATGTTTTACATCTTCCTTTGAAATGAAAGAGAAGCAAGTTGTTTTTTTTTCTTCCTAGAGAAAGAGATGCATAATAAGGTTTTTTTTTTTTTCAATTTGCACAGTACGTATCGCAATGTCCGTAGAATTTCAGCTAAGTATTTATGTACTGCGGTCGCGGAGTACGGGGAATTTCGTACAATGACCCCACACCCAAATATATTATCGTCGCGCTCGCACATCGTTATATAGTCACGCACGTGACAGGGACAAATAGTGACGGGGTCATTGTCCGTATTTCCTCGTGATCTGTGATCATAGTTTACAATAATTACGATTGATGAATTACATGTTATGTATTGCTAGTTTTAAGCATAGTCGTGTGGTCTGGTAGCCTTTAAAAGCGGCCTAAATTAAAAAAAAAGAGTGAGCTATAAAGCAATTCCATAGTCGTAAGATTTGAAACGAAACTTTTTGCTATTAGATCGCTTAGAATTGTGACTAACTTCCGGTCAAATAGGTATGTAGTGAATTAAAAAAACACAGTGTAATAAACATATCATAAGAGTTACACAAAAACTTATCACTTGAAATTTTATCTGTGGTTTACATTTTCTAAATTATTATAACGTCTCATATTAAGTGATCGGTTAACTCTAATTTGCCTTAACATGCGTCAGTAAAAACGCATTCACTGCCGACAACGCATATTAGCGTTTTTGACCTTTACCCAGTGCCTTTTTACATTATGCGTGCTTCATATTAAATAAATGATGCGGAATAAGACCAGCAGGCTTATTGCCTAACGCAATCGCATTTTTTTTCATTTTGTCAGTCCGTAAGAGTCTGCATGCAAAATGAAATCAATTTTTCCATTTTGAAGTCGATTGGGATTGCTAGGGCGTAAGGCAATAGGCCAGCTGGCTTATGGGATGGCAACGAATGCGTTAACCTTTTGATGAAGTCAGTAAAAACATAAAACATAAGGTAATATGATCAGCCAGAGATCTGTAGTCGGCCTCTGTCTACACTTTGTATGAGTGGGAAGAGTACGAAATATATATTTCTCAATCTTCACACTCGTATAAGGTCGACTAATGGTCTCTGGTGGACACTGGTGACGTTACCCTATTGAGTATTGAAATAAGTTTTGGCAAGCTCTGCACATTTCGATCATTGGTAATATAATAAGTGTAACAGACACACGTACAGTCGCGAACCGGGATTGTTGAGCCACTTACCCATGTTTGTAATTTGACCGTGTAATGCAAATCGTATAGCTGTCAGCCAGTCGGTGACATCGGTTATTGAATACGTGGCTAAATTACGAACAATGGCAAATGGCTCAACAATCCCGGTTCGTGACTATACATCAGTAACTGTAAAATATGAAGGAAACTAACTTACTAACGTTTGAAGTTTAATTGTATTTGTTGGATCCGAGTCGGAGCAAATTAGGATAAGGTAAAATACGCCTTACTAGCATTTAGAAGGGTTAATATGGCGACTGGTGTAAAAACATTCAAATAACAGAAGCAAGAAACTTTGGAGAAAAATGGGTACGCTGTTGGCAACATAATACGATTTTAATGTTTGAAGTTTTTAATTCAGACATCTTAACAACCACGTATAAAACTGAAGTTTATTTATTTTTCGTCTCTATTGTATTGCTTGGTAGAAAAAACTTTGATGAGCTTTTTAACAGAACCCGCATTAGGGTAAAAATTGGATAATGTTGCCATTACACTCTGAGATATCACCCTGAATTTTCAAAACGAATGTGGCGCCAAGTTGTCGATAGGATTTAAAAAGTTTCAGGGCGTTTTTGAAAAAAAAGTGTACCTTAACTTTTTTTCAGAATTTGTTTTTTTTTGTCTTACTCAGTATCGTTGATGCTATCGATCCTCATATAAGAAAAAAAGTGTCCCAGATTTTACGATGTAAGTTTTTTCATCCAGTGCGTCACGTCCATTTAAATAAAAAAAATACTGCATACTAAAATGAGACGATCTGGAAAGGAATATTTGGGACACTTTTTTTCTAGTGTATCGTTCGTATCAACGATTCTGAGTAAGAAAAACCAAATAAAAAGAATTCTGAAAAAAAAGTAAATCTACACTTTTTTTGATAAAACGCCCTTCGATTTCCAGTTGTTTCTAACTGTTAACTTAATAATGGGTTAACACTTATTTATTATAGTAGTAACCTCCACATAATTTCCACCATATTTTTTTTAATAGGTATGAATTATTGGGAATAATGTGTCAACTGGTTACGTGTAGGAACGGCTGGAAATAACTACAATGTTTTTTTTTCACAACAGATTAGTAAAAGCATACATAGTCTATGGTTGCTTTCGACTGGATAAAATTTTTGACAGCTACCTGTCAGACTAGTGGGGTAGCCCGTCGCTAGATTTATTGTCAGAATGAATTGTATATAAATGTACAGTACAGTGTAGTCAGTTAAGGACGACTGACATGTAGATATAATTATTATTAGCTGTACAGTATTTGTGTATTTTTTAAGGACATGTGCCTACTTAATTTATGGTTATTCATTTTTTTCTCTTTTCGTCTGCCATAAACTCTTAATCTGAACTGGAAACCAAAGACAACAGTAATTTCCTTTTAAAAGCGCTAGTCTTTTTTGGATATTAAAACTACCGTTTCTACCGTCGTATGTTTCATTTGAAATCTGATTGGTGATTGCTGCGTCGAATGCTTTTGCATTTAACTTAATTATTAAATTATGAGCGAGGATTACTTAACGATTTTTTTGTTTAAATTTGTAATTTTGGCGGTGATTTTCGTTTCTTGAAATAAAAATTCGAAATGTTTTTTGAAAATCATGAGAACGGTATGTTGAAATCAACTGAATATTTGACGTATTAAGAGCATTATTAAGAAAACATTTCTAAATACTTTGTTAACTTAATTTGTAAATATTTTAACATAATATAAGTGCATTTGGAAGAAATATTTTTTTATTGGAGATTACCGCAGTATTGTGTAAACGTAATTTTTTAGTAATTACTCGAGGTAGCCATTTTTAATGTTAATTTTATTTTTTTGTCCATATAAAATAAAAGTAAATTATTGTTACTCCTTTGCAAAATATAAAGAACCTACTTTGTACTGTGTTGTTTCATTTTTACTTAATTCAATTAAAAGTCTGCTTGTGAAAATTTCATTCCACATTCAGGAATTTCATTGGGTCCTTTTTGTGCTTCTAAAAAGGGTTCAAAGTATCTAAACTGTAATTCTATGGAACTTGCTAACTATGTAAACAAGCCGCCATACTAAAATTGACATTAGATGTCAATTTCAAAATTTCAATACATTGTTTACATAGCAAGTTCCTTAGAATTACAGTTTAGTGTGGTATATTTTTCAAGATGTGGAAAGAAATGGTCTCTGCCTACCCCTCTGGGAAACAGGCGTGATTTAATGTATGTATGTATGTATGTCAGTAAAATAGTAGTTTGTGTCACTGGTGCATAATGAGAGGCGTTAATTACGGATCGTTTCATAATAAGATCACAGGAGTGTTTTAATGCCTCATTATGCGTAAGGCAACATTGGCAGACCTTTAATAACCGTTATTTTCGTGTAACATTGCCGTATGAAAATCGATTTATTTTTACTTTGAAATTTTTCATGAAATTTCTGGCAATTATTTTTTCAAGTATCTACTTATATTGTGAATCCGCCTTATTAAGACTATCTGACTTTATAATAGATACTTTTTTCTTATTCTATTCAACAAAAAACTATTTTACAAAATTAACTGTCAACTGTCAAGAAGGCGTTGCACTAGATTATGTTCACAATAGCCACCTATAGAAAACAAATACAAAATGTTCTCTTTACAGAAATAATTTTCGATTGCCATGTACCTTTTTATAATAGTTGCAAAATTAGCAAAATGAGCAGTAGCGGAGCGCCCAACTGTGGGCTTAGTGGGGCCCAAGCCCTCAACCAGGTTCCCGGTCAAGACAAGGATGCAAAAGAGCAATCCAAGTGGGACAAATACAGTAAATGTGGGTTCATTAACGTACAGCACATAGGTAAGTTGTTTAGTTTGGTAGATCTATTTAATTAATTTTATTTTTATCGGAGAAATACTGGAAAAGGGCCGAATCTTAAGTACCCGAAACCGACGTGCGTGCATGACTCGATGTATGAATGTGGAAGAAGCGAAAGAAATTTGTCAAGATCGTAGTAAGTGGAAATAAGTGGTCTCTGCCTACCCCTTTGGGAAACAGGCGTGATTTAATGTATGTATGTATGTATCTATTTTTAAAACCCCGACGCAAAAAAGGGGTGTTGTAAGTTTGACGTGTATGTGGCACCGTAGCTCTACGGATGAATCGATTTGGATGCGGTTTTTTTTATTTGAAAGCAGGTTTTCTTCCGGTGGTTCTTAGACATGTTTAATCAAAATCGGTTCAGCCGTTTTTGAGATATGGATCTTTTAGGGAGTTAAAAGCCCTCGATATAACGGCGACGTATTTTCATAAAATTTTTGCTAAGGACCGTCCCGATTAATATAGCATTTTTTTTATCTGCGTCCAGGTCCGTTAATCCGTTTGGGAGCTACGATGCCACAAATACACTGATACATAGACAATAGACATAGAGACACACGTTATAAACTTTTAACACTTCTCTTTTTATATAAAGATAACTTAATCACTACGTGGTATTTTATATTGACTGATGTGGGCGAATATTTTTAATGGCGTCGGTTACACAGCTGATCCAAGCACGAGCACTTCAATGCTATCGCTACACTCAGGCTTGCTATCCTTCGCAAACATTTTATTTTAAACTGGCGGCATGTCTCCCTCTCAATTTCGACGAAGATAGATACTCGCATCTTTAGAATTATAGTGAACTAATTAAAACATTGGATTTCGAGTTAGGTCTCTATAGCAATAAATTTAAAACTTAAGAAAGCTGAAATGTTGAATTTGGTCATTATAATTCTAAATGGTGGTGGGGGGATCACTATCTCCCAAAATATAATGATTACTTAGGACTGCGCCGAGCGTACACCGGATGTACAGTGGCGCCCTCATTACTTTTATTGTGTTTTCTAATAAACTAAAGTATTTTCTTGAAATTGGTCGGTAGGTTTTTGTACTACAAATGAAAACACAACTTATAGGGTATATCACATAGTTTAATAACAATTCACCTTTGAGTTATCAACTTAACGGCAAAAAGTGGCCACCTTTTCCCGTTAAGCTGACTACTCAAAGGGTAATTGTTGTTAAACTATGTGATATACCCTATAAGTTGTATTTTCATTAGACAAATTAAAAATCTTTCAAAAGACATTATGGCTTATCATTATTGGTTTTTAGGCCGGTGTTCATACAAAACTGACCATCATCCTTTAGGTATACATTGACGGCCGCAATGTATGGCTAACTTCGTCACAAAACTGACAACGTTAAACTTCCTTAAATGGGGTACACTTTTTTAGTGAAAACGCCCACCTACTAGTCTAACTGCGTCCATTACAGATATATACGGCAGATTCCATGCATGCTATTCAGAGATGAAAAGGAGCAGAGTGCACTCCCCGCTCGCCGTATCAGTGTACTCGAGAGTACCCAGCGACATCATGAACACCGTGGCAGCCGTGTCGCGGACCAGCCTGGACGACAAGCTGAGCAGGATGTCCACGGTCACAAAGACGTCCAGCTTGTACCCTGGACATGATATTCTGTCGAAACGTCTTAAAGGCAGGAACGCGAAAAATAATCCCAGTAATTTCACTTGTGCTTTGGTAGCGAGATAGCTAAATGTGTGTGTTAATAAAAGTTGAGAAATTGTGTAGTTTTTTATATCTATATTTTGAATGCCCTAGTTGACTATTGCCAAACAGCTGTCGGCTTTGGGGGTAAGACCTTTTCAATATAATTGACGGATATACCCAGTCACAGTACATTGATTGAAAAAAAAATGACCTTCTGCTGGAGTTCCTTGCGGCGCTTCTTCTCCGCAATGATGGTCTTGTCCGAAGCGCTGGTAGACACCCTATATTACCGACGTGTAAAAGAGCCCTCATGTAGCCTATTTACTGAATAAATATTTAGATTTTTTTTGAACTACTGGCTCAACGCCCAAGACGGATGTTTCCGTCATGGTTGCCAGCGTATAGACCTGCGGGCCTAATGGCTGCGTCTATATCCCGTGTCAACTGTGGATAAAGCATCCGTCACTTTTTAACACGTGTACTTATTTACCTGTCAGAAGGTGACGGATGCCTTATCCAAAATTTATCACGCGGTAAGCCATATTAGGCCGCCAGTACCCCATGAGTTGCAATTACCGTACTCGCTACTGTCCCTCGCACTCTGAGAATACTCGCGAGGATCTGCCCTCGAGCTGCCATTTTCCTTTCGTCCACTTTCATAACTGGTTATGAATAAGGATTTTTTTGCACTGTTTATGAAACAGTGCAAAAAAATCCTTATTCATAACCAGTTATTAAACAGGACTTTTTTTCCATTTTCATAACTAGAACCTAGGTACAACTATACACCACTCTTATTTCAAATCAATTGGACAGTGTCGACGGAGCTCCGCTCACGCGGAGCTCCTATTTCTAGATGGTTTGGCCCTCCGGGCCTGCTGCCAAACTAACATAACCTAAACCTACCTAGTTTCTGGTTATGAAAATGGAAAAATAGTCTTGTTTAATAACTGGTTAAGAAACAGTGAAAATAAAACCTTGTTCATAACCAGTTATGAAATCTTAGTTGTGAAAGTGGACGAAACCGCCATTTTGCAGCTAGGTTGCAATTCAAATGCAGTCTCTCTGTACTGGCCCTTATGTTAGCTCTGCAGCAGGCCAGAAGGGTCAAACAACCCAGAAATAGGAGCTCCGTCGACCCTTTTGATATTCAAATAAAAATCATTGGTCAGTAGGACCACGGGGAAAAACGGACTATTGGCTAGGAATCTATAATCTTTGTCTATTCCTAAGCAATATAATAATCGATAAGTAATCCCTTCCTCGCCTGCAATGGGACAAGAGCCTAAACTAAAGTTGTGTGGGAGCGCCGTCACAAACAAGACAATTGTAAATTATAAATTTATTAAAGATCTCCATACATTAATGTATCTTAAAGTAAGGTATTGCTTCTCAACGTTTGGTTCAAGCCGCCACCCCGTCCTGACCGTCGTCCTCTGCAACAAATACATGCTATCACTATGGGCTCGTCCATAAATTAGGTTTTAAAAACGACTCGCCTTTGGCTCGTTTCATAAAACCTCACTCGTGTTTTAAGGACTCATTATGTATCAGTTACATAATAGTTAGACTGGTGCATTATGCCTAACTTGTATCTACATGCATATCATAAGTTTTCTAGAATATGTGAGAAACCTGTATCGGTCCTTGACCTGAATCTTTTTTTATTTTTTATTCATTTGGATGTGCAAACAGTCACAACAAGGAATTAAATTACACAAACAAACTTGAATAAGATGACATTTGTGTGACCAACACCGTTAACCACAATTACATATTTGATGAGCTTTTCGGATTACAGTGCCTATACTAAAGTATATTTTTTATATAGTATACTAACCCTCCCATTCATAAACGGGCGCTTCCCAAAAAAAAAACTTAATGCTCACATTAAAGTATAGGTCACCAATACTTTAAAGTGAACATTACTACTGATACTTTAATGTTGGTATTAAAGTACAACCACAGTTACAGATTACTTAATATAGGGCATCTGCTTATCGTTTCTGAACATACAATATTGAAGTTATGACATGGATGTAGAATCTACATCATGTAATCTACATTGTAGATAAACTACTACTGTAAACGGGTACACATAATTATTTTTCCAGGATATTAGTGTGTTGGACGCACCCTTGTCGTCGGTGTCCATGGGCTCGGGCGTGTCGCTGTAGGCGGGCGCGAGCGGCGACACGACGACGCCGTCCCACACGGTGATCTCGCCCGAGATGTCCTTCCCGCCCTCGAAGGCCTGCAGCCCCAGCACGTAGCGGTGGCCGCCGCGCGCCACCACGCGGAGCAGCCTGGAATAAAACACATTTATTACTTCATTCCAATCAAGCATTGGTCTCTAACGGTATTTTCGAATGGTATCAGGATTACTCTCAATCAAATTTGATATTTTAAGGCACCACAAACAGTTTAACTGCAGACTAGCTCTGTAAATAGTCTGTACCGTTTAGGTTCACTTCGTCCACATTCCTATTTCGTCCATATTCCCATTTCGTCCATATGCCCACTTCATCTACAATCCCATTTCATCCACATTCCCATTTCATACATATTCCCATTTCGTCCACATTCCCATTTCGTCCATATTCCCACTTCTTCCACATTCCCATTTCGTCCACTTTCCCATTTCATCCATATTCCCACTTCGTCCACTTTCCCATTTCGTCCATCTTCCCACTTCGTCCACAATCCCACATCGTCAACATCCCCAGCTTTAACTGACACGCATAAGGTAAAATCAGAAGCAGAATAAAAATAAAATTTGGACGAAATGGGATTGCTGACCAAGTAGGAATGTCAACGATTTTTTTTTTTTTTATGGCATAGAGAAGACAAACGAGCACACAGGCCACCTGATGGTAAGTGGAAACTGTGACCCATAGACATTCGCATTCACAAGACTGCAATGCAATCCTAAGACTGCAAATGCGTTGCCAACCCTAAGGACTAAGATGGAATGCCTCTATGCTAGTAATTTCACCGGCTGTCTTATCCCCAAACCGGAACACAACAGTGCGAACACTGCTGTTTGGCGGTAGGTTAATGGATAAGATGGTGGTAGCGATCCGGACGGACCCTGCACAAGGTCCTACCACCCGCAAAAAAATGCAAATGTTGTGCTGCTTGGGTTTACGGTCATAAGTCATAACCAAACCTCGAAGTCGCGGTGGCACGAATAAAATTTTGCTAGGGACTTCCACGCGATATTATTTCATCGATAAAATGGACTTTCTTATGACAATAGTTATGTTATGGCTATGATATTTGAAGTACTAAACACAAGATAAAATACTTTGTTACTTATTACTAATATAAGGTTCATAATTGATTAAATTAAAATAATGTAATGATGTTAAAGTACTTCTAGGTTTTAGTTTACTTTGCATGGAAATTGATGAAATAAAAATTTAGTTGTAAAGGTTGATTTATATTTGAATTTTAAAATTCCTAAAAATGTCCTAAAAACCTATATAGGTAACATTGACGGGTAGTAATCATCACATTTTAGTTAATTTTCAATTATTCTGTAGGTAAACTTTACAGCTAATATGAAGTGTCACTTCCAAATAAGCATTCAGTTATCGATAAATTTTATATCGGAAGGAAGTCCCTAGTTAATTGACGTTATTGCCACCGCGACTTCGAGGTTTGGTCATAACATTGTTCCCCCGGCTGTAGGTAGCGCGGTACCAGTGTTGTCACATCTAATTTTGTCAAACTGGTAGAACAGGATCCAAAAATTAGTAGAAATTGGTAGAATTTGAAATGAAAATTAGTTAGATCTACCACCCTATTTTTAATGATTAAAAATGCGTATCAAATGTTCAAAATTAACACCAAACTTACTTAAAATGCCGCGAAATACTTTGCTATCTGTCAGTGTCAGCTGTCACTCACAGACAGCTACTATTATTTTTTTTACACTTAACGTTACGCGCTCCGTTTTAATTCCTTTAGTCCGTTTTCGCAATTGCGGTTTCGCAATTGGCTGCGAAAGAAGAATTATTTTTCACTGTTTCGTAATTAACTTTTAAACAAGATTTTTTTGATTGTTTTCGCAATCGAATATTTTTTATCCTTTCGTAGTTAATTACTAAAAACATCTCCATTTTCTTTTTTCACAATAAATTACTAAACAAGAATTAGTTGCACTATTGTAACTCTTTGGTAAACAAATAAATTACTTAATGAGGTCCTAAACTAACCTCCTTCCTTCAGCTTAATACATTCGCGGTCAAATAATTCGGGTCAGAGTGCGTTTTTCATACAAACGAGGCTATTTCGAAGCCTTGGTCCCTAGCCAGGGGTTGTTTTGAGTGAGGTTTAATGGTGGATACTCCAAGGTTCAATAGAGGAGGTCAAAAGTTCTTAAGATACCTAACTGATAGCACAATCAGTTGACACCACAGCGAGAGAGTTTGGGTCAGCATTTCGATTTCCTTACATTGTATTGTCATTTTAGATGTTTTTCTGAAGATGCACAATTCCGGCGTTAGCCGCAGATTCAATCAGTTGGGTGTCCTAGGCACTCTGGAAGTCCTGTATCGATGCTCGGGGTACCCATCATCAGATTACACTACAAGCATCCCCTGGCGAGGAACCAAGGCTTCGAAATAGCCTCGTTTGTATGAAAAACGCACTCTGACCCGAATTATTTGACCGCGAGTGTATTTACTTTCATAGCAGGTTTAAAATTACGAAGCTTAGTTTCCCTTTCTAAAACTTCCAGTATTTGTGCCAGGTTAGGGTTTTTTCTTCCAACATATTTATTTATTCGCGAGTGCCATGCCTCAACTGGGTTTGTAGTTCCTTCTAGCCTTCATTTTTTTTTTCGGTCAGTTTTTTAAATTAATTACGAAATTCGATTACTAAAACAGCAATAAAATGCTTGTTTGTTAATTAAATAATTTCGAAGCAGTGAAAAATGATTCATCTTTCGTAGCCAATTTACTACGAAAACAGAAAAAAAATCTTATTTCGTAGTTGAAACTTGATTGTGAAAACATAAGATGAATTCTTGTTTGACAATTAATTACGAAACAGCGAAAAATAATTCCGCTTTCGAAGCCAATTGTGAAACCGCAATTGCGAAAACGGAAAAAAAATCTTATTTCGTAGTTAATTACGAAACAGCGAAAAATAATTCTTCTTTCGCAGCCAATTGTTAAACTGCAATTGCGAAATCGGACTAAAGGTTTTAATTGCTGAAACGACAAGACAGGCTAAATTAGATAGCAAGTAACTTTTCGTTACTCAACGAGCATGGAAAAATGTTTACAATCACATTTTGGAAAAATATCAAAATTAGGTAGCTTTGAGGCCGAGGGTGGTAGATAGGTAGACAGGAGGCAAATTAGGTACTTAGATCTACCAATAAGTTGGTCATTGTTCCCCCGGCTGTAGCGCGGTCGGTACTCACGTCTGCGCGGTGGCGGCGGCGTTGTCCTGCGCCTGCAGGTCGAGCGCGGTGTGCGCGCGCGCGTGCGCCGCCTCGCACGGGTCCGAGAGCCCGGCGCAGCCCGGCAGGAACAGCCCGCCGGCCAGCAGGGACAGCGCGCGCCTGGGGAGGACGTGGTCAATAACTTTCTTAATATACGCTTGTAAAATTTCATGATTAAATAATAGTACATTGTGTATTAAGGGTGGTAAAGAAAGAATTACAAACGAGTCTGTTAGAAGCCCGAAGCCGAAGGCTGAGGGCTTTAATGACTCGAGCTTTGTATTTCCTTTACCACCCGTGTAACATACAATGTTTTTCATCACAATTGCGAGGAAATGAAATAAAATCAGACAAAAGATCATATTTTTAACTTATTAGCGGCAGACTACATCATTGTCTGTGACTTACCACAGATAATGTCAAACGTGTTCGGAGTCCGATTCTAGTGACATATGAGATCAATAGTTTATTATGCGAGATTTTTAGGAAATAGTATTCAACTGACATTTCATCTCGAATGAAACTTCATATCGAATGGCACAAGAATTGGGATCCTGACGTATTGTGATAGTTTGAGTCCACGTTTAATATTTAAAAAAAAAGCTATTACGTACTTTAATTACGTAATGGTAAAAAAAGGCCCGCGGGTATTATTTTGGATTTATGGTCAATTTTTCTAGCATGTTAGGACACTATTTACGAGCAAGTGTGATGAAAAAAAACAAGTCAACTTAGTTAAAATATGAGCGGATGACTCGTGGTCACACCAGTTTGTCACCCCAGTGCTATTCGCTTTAGTCGGTTATTCGTCAGAAATAATTTTTATTCCGCAAAAGTAGGTAGGTTAGGTTCGTTAGGTATCTTAAGATGCCCGAAGGGCAAATCGCTCAGAAATAGGAGCCCTGCCATAGGCAGGGCTCCGTCGAAAGGCACTGGGGTGACCACGAGTCTGCACCCAAAATATGGACGTAGCTGGTTTGATTGGTTTACGTGTATTTTCGGTGCTATCGTTCGAACAATATCGCAACAACTATAACAATTTTCTGATTAGCCCAAAGGTCAACTTGGTAGAGAAAGCCATCAGGCATTAAGTTCACCTTTTGTACATAAATTAGTATTATTGTGCAATAAAGATTAAATAAATTAATCCCTTTACTGTCTAAAATAAAAGTACCTATAGATGCCATTTTTTTTAAGACTACCGAGCAAACGTCAAACGTCCAGTGGCGCCCTCATTGCTATTATTGTGTTTTCTAATTAACTAAAGAATTTCCTTGCAATCAGACGAAATTTTTGTAGTGCAAGTAAAAACACAATTTATGGGATCCGTAACAAACTTTAATAACAATTAATTACCCTTTGAGTAGTCAGCTTAACGGGAAAAGATGGCCACTTTTTTCCTTTAAGTTGATAACTCGAAGGTGAATTGTTATAAAACTATATGATATACCCTATAAGTTGTGTTTTCATTTGTAGTACAAAAACATTTCGTCCAATTTCAAGAAAATACTTTAGTTATTAGAAAACACAATAAAAGTAATGAGGGCGCCTCTGTACATCCGGTGTACGCTCGGCGCAGTCCTAATTAATCATTATATTTTGGGAGGTAGTGATCCCCCCACCACCACTATTTAGAATTATAATGATCAAATTCAACATTTCAGTTTTTTTGAGCGTACGCTCGGCGCAGTCTTAATGACGACACAAAACTTAATGACTCAGAATCTTTAAGTAGCTATAAAACGAAATTACTACCATCATGGATGCATTAGCCATTAAAACAATCGAGCTGCGCTGATATCTCGACCTAACCAATTTATGAAACCTAGTTAAAAACCATCCCAATACATCAGCTTTCTTTAAAAAAATATTTCCAAATTGGTTCAACTGGTTGGAAGCTACGATGCCACAAACACAGATTATACTTACAACACCCCCCTATTATTGTAGGGGGTTATAAATCAAAGACAGTACCTGAAGGCGGCAGAGATAGGCAACGCCTGGCGCTGCGGGTTGTTCATGATGCAGTGGTGCGCCAGCAGGTCGATCATCCAGGGGGTCAGGGGCTCCAGCCCGGTGTGCCGCGAGCACATGTCGCGCAGCAGCCGGATCAGCACCTGCCATCATCATCATCATCATACATCGGGGTTTTCAGAGCGGGAATGATTTGAAAAAAAAATTAGAGATAAACAGATAGGCCAGTCTGAGAAAAATCATATTATGCGTAATGAATAACTACCTCTCTGCGAATTGTATACCTACACACTATGATACAATTTTATTTTAACTTATGTAGGAGATACTTTAGCTTTACTACCAAACCTTATGAGATAATAATAAAAATAACATTAATTAATTACTTGCAGTAAATCTAGCACGTGGCTTGATTTTCAAAATAAACTATTAATATTTGTTCTATATTTGGAACAGTTAATCTGCGGCGTCTTGCTGTAAATATCCATTTCGATCTTTCCACGTCGACAGTTGTAATAGGTGCATATTTAATTTTTCTGAAGGAATCAATTGCAGCAAACGTGTAGCTTACGATTGAAGTTCTATTTATTTGGCGTTTAACAATTCATTTATAATTTTTAGTGTGCTATAGCCAGAATTTTTCTTCAACACCAACTTCAGTTTATTAAAAATCTTTTCTCCTTTTACGCTTAAGTTTAATTTGGATGTTTTCTTTATAGGTTTTATGAACTATTTTTAAACTATCGCTAATGGATAGACTTTTGTCCTGTAGTTTATTGATAGCATTTGGGATAATCATTAAATAATTTGCTATAAAATATATGTCGCTTCTCATCATCATTATAATCATCATCATCGTCATCGTCATCGTCATCGTCATCGTCGTCATTTCATTATCGTCATTAGTGTTTGCATCTCGACTAGTTGCTAGTGCCTGTCTTCCCGTGAGTTGCGCGTGAACTTATGTACCTTGATGGAGGAGTGATGAGCGTTCTCCTCGAACCAGCGCGAGTGCCGGATGGCGGACAGGTGGCTGTTGATGACCTTGTACTCCAAGTGCACCTGGTCAAAACACACTTGTTAGCAACATCATGTCAATGTTGGTACTTCTGCAGGGTATGGTAAATGTACACTTTTATAACCTCAAAATACGCCCTTTTCGCCCAAAATTTATAATTTTATCATTAAAAACAACCGGTTATGCCCAGTTGTGTGCTGTCCCTACCCGTTTGATCAAACTGCAGACAACTGGGAAAAAAAAACCAGGTGTGGACGGTTCTCTGTCGTTTGCCTGAAAGTCATTTTGCCATAATTCTATCACTTGCCATAATATTCATTCGCCATAAAGGCATTTTTTCTGAAATCGTGAACTATTCAGAATTGTTATAAAACAAACGTAACCTAACCTATTGGGCTCTATACGATGGCATGTAAAAATTACCTGAAAGGTTTACAGTTTCAGAAAAAATGCCTTTATGGCAAATTAACATTATGGCAAGTGACACAATTATGGCAAATGAAATTCGGGTAAACGAAGTGATCCGGGTGTGGACAGCTAGGAAAAAAAACCCAGTTAAGGGGTGCGGACAACTGGAAATAGCCGAAAAAAGCTGGGCACGGGCCCCGTTGGTCCTTATGATTAAGACGGTATTGACTATCAGTTTGTCCAGCATCCGTCGCCTCTTACCTCGGGCTCCAGCTTGCGCAGGTTGTGGTGCAGCGTGGTGACGAGCACCCGCACGGCGCAGCCCGGCAGCTGCACGGTGAACCCGCGCGAGTGCGCCGCGCACGTGCACGCCCCGCTGCCCTCCGTTACCATCAGCTTGTTTAACTCTTCAGTCACCTGCGGAGATGTGTTGGGATAATGTGACAGATGTAATACGTTCAGAAACTGGCCAGGTGCAAGTCAGACCGAAAAATACGCTTCTTGTATGGGAATTAATTGTTAACTTGATGTTGCAACGAATAAAAATTAAAATAAACAAATTTGGAAATGGACTTAATTACATGCTTTATATGGTTCAATGGTTAAGTCTTTTTTCAATATAATCCGAGCAGTACGCTGTCTGAACGGTTATAAAGTTCAGTATTCTAGTGTGTTCCATACTCTTGGTTACTCTGATGCTAAGCTACCAGTGGCGGTGTGGTTGTAACGGTACAAATGGCCTCTAGAATACAATCAAGTATTTGCCGTTGTGTGTGCTCTGGTATATTTGAGCACTATGGATGATCTGAACAATATGATCACTTAGGCTACGTCGTTGGTAATCTTGACTGCTACATACTGTATGACGCTGGGTGTACCTGCGGACCTTTTTTATTAGAGATCATCTAAAATTAAGATGAAGCCCCTTCAATGTGTTTTCGCTACATTTAGATGCATAATTATCATAGGTTGATTAGTACAGGGTCCATCTGTTTTATTAAGCAACCTCTGCAAGTATGAGGTCTAGCCTGCAGAGTAACTGATAATCCTACCTTATTGGACAGTCCCTCGACTGCTTCTTTGGTAGGCAGGGTCTTCATGATGACCACAATATCTGCAATGTTCTTGCCAGCCATCATGGTCCCTTTCTTGTAGGAACCCACTTGGCGGACCTCTTCTAATTGCTAGAAAAGAAAAATGTAGCTAAAATGGAGCATGAAGAATAACAGCATTCAGGAAAACCAGGCATAGGTCATTTTTAAATCAGAAAATATTTTTAAAGAATTGCTGTGTAGAACAAGAGGGCTAGGGCACTACATTTCACTCTTTAATTTGACTCACAGACCACTTACCCTATAGACTCCGCTTCGGAACAGTTTGTCTAGTATCTCATTAAGCCAAAATGGCGGGGCGCGGGGGGCGGAAAGTGCACCGTGATTGGCTAGTTCAAAGTCAACGAATAATCAAGTGTGCGCGTCGTGGTGCGCGCCAGTAGAACCATGGCAACCAATTAGTGTTCTGTGAGCATAAGCATGGCTTACGGGGGGCGCCTTTGTATGCGGAGTCTATAGGGTAAGTGGTCTGTGATTTGACTCAACTGTGTTAGTTTAACATCTACTAAAGTCCATTAGTAAAAACTAACACAGTTGAGTCAAATTAAAGAGTGTGAAATTTTCACATAATTTCGAGGGTGTGGACAACTGGGAATAGCCCAAATAAGATTGTATGTTTGTTTGATGACAACTCAAGTGCTAATGCAAGATTTGGGTCATACACACAGTACACACTAGCAAAAACAAAAGTTGTTTCTCCTGTGGTCAATAGTTAAAGGCTTGTGTGCGTATAAGCTGTTTTTATTTGCTAGGACTAAAGTAGAACCGACGCTGTTTATACGGCCTTAAAACGTTAACTTCTGGTTTGTCCACAGGAAAGATGGTAACCTACATCTGTATTGAGAAGACCAATACATTTTCTAAGTTCAAACATGAGCAAGATCTTTCAGAGGGAGAAAAAGTCACTAGTTACTTACACAAGCAGCAAAGTCTCCCGGAGCTACCACCAGGTTGTCGAGGACTGTCTGCAGCTTTGTGACAAGGCTCAGGACTGCGGATTGTTCCGCGGGGGTTGGGCACAGCTCCGCGTGTCTCTTAAGGAGAGCCTGCAATGGTCAATGTTAGTGATATAATTAAAAAAAATATATAAATTCAATTGACAGTGACAGGTAATAGAAGGACCTCTCATATAATCTCTATTTTAGTAACTTTTTGAACACATTTTTTTCAATATACAATTTCATGTATTTTTTTGACCAGCATATGAAGGGTTCAGTATTCTCCTGTTTTATCTGTGCTTTCTTATTCTATTCTTTATAAGTATGTATCTAAGATGTTTCAACATGTGCATGCGAGTTCAAAATACATACATAAGTACATAACATCAAATCACGCCTGTTTCCCAGAGGGGTAGGCAGAGACCACTTCTTTCCATTTGTTACGATCTTGACAAATTTCTTTCGTTTCTTCCACATTCATACATCCGAGTCATGCACGCACGTCGGTTTCCGGTACTTAAGATTCGGCCCTTTTCCAGTATTTCTCCGATTTGACTCGAAAAAGTACGCCTAGGGCGGCCCCTTCCGACCCGTCCACTCACTTTCGATCTACAACTTTTACTACATTTGTATTTTGTTCTTAGACTAGTATACTTTTTAGTACATTACATACAATCTTCTTGCGTTATACATAATTGTGGATAGTCACCAGTTCTAATCTCTCATTTAGTTTTGGATCTTAAAACAACGAGATAAGAAAACTAATACACAAAAAGACCACAGTACCTGAGTGAGAGCCGCATCATCAGGGGCGGGCTTGCATCTTGGGAAGGCGGGCTCGGCCATTATTAGATCAAAAGGCGGACGTAGCATCAAAACTCGTGGTCTGTTGAAGGGCGGGCGCCCCATGCCACCGCGCCCAGGCATACCGCGGCCCCCTCTGCCTGTACCGCGCACCATTATTCCCAAAAACACGAAAAACAAACGAACAAGAGCTACCACGTAACGCCTAGTGGATAAGTCACACGATAATACTGATAGTAAAAGGTTTTAGATAAATGTAGGACTTGAAACGTATGAACTATTAATCACAATCAACTTTTATCAAAAAGCCTCGTCAATAATAACAATTGAACATAGTTAAATCGCAAAATTACAGGAAGGGACGCGGTTTTCCATTGAATTGCACAGGTTAGGTTTTGTGTTGCTGAGTAATTAATGAAAATTCCCACTTTTGGTTTCAACAATTTACAGACGAAAATTTCGTATTAAACAAACCAACGCAGATAATATAAATTTAAGAATATTGCTTCATTGTAAAGTTAAGTTACTAAGTTTATCAAAGAAATATTAACGATTGTTGCATATCCATTATCGGAAATTATCTTACAGTTACCCGTAAATCGTTTGTTTTATGGTGGTGGCAATAAATTAGAAATCAAGTGCTGCCTGTGGCAAAATATGTTACGACAAAGTTCAAGTTAGAGCACAGATTGTAAGAGTAGAGTAGTCGTTTTTAACGTAAAATTGGAACGCAGCATTTTTGACAGCTAAAAATTTCGATTGCAAAAATGACGTGGAGTAATAGGTTATGAGTTTGTTGTCGATAAAATTAACAATTTAATAGGTAATTAGGAAGTAATAGTAATTATTAAAGTAATTGTGACTAAATTTTTCTCACCATGCTTGAGATAACAGACGTCCAAAGTAAGTATTCATGGCTCTCTATAACTCTAAAAAGTTTATCTTTAACTGCTCGAGTTTTAAATGAAATTTCATAATTCTCTGGTTAATTTAGTAATTACCGGGGTAAGTTATCTATTAAAAGCGTTTAGTATTTACTTGATAATAAATCGATACGGCTAAAACAATAAGAAATGAATTTAATGTATGTATCTGTAGATACATATAATCTTATAAGAAAAAGATTGATGATCATGCATATTTTGTCTTTTGGTTATATCTACGTCTTTACCGTAGTAAAATGTATATTTGATACATAATACAATTAAAAGAAACTGTGTTGGAAGCTGTATTTTTAATAGAAACAAATACTTCCATCATTAGTCTGACCTTAAAGCTAAATATTGGTAAATTTCAGAAATTGGCGTTGGCCTGGCCGGGTTTGGCATGACATTCCTCTTCCTAGGAGTACTGCTGCTCTTCGATAAGGGATTACTGGCCATTGGCAATGTAAGTGCATTATGTTTAATATATGATTAAAATAACTTATTAGATTCATGATTAATATTATCATTTTCACAATATAGGTAAACCAGCATGAGTCATTATAAAAGCATAATTGATACTGCTATGGCTCAGTCGTCCAAAACATGTCAATGGTTTCCTGTTATGAATATGTGTGTACACCAGCAGCACTTTTATTTATTTAAATAATAATCTGAAAGGGCACAGCAAATTATGTTATATGTATATGATAAACTGTATGTATACATCACATAAAAAATATCTTGGCACCAATACGAACCTGTGTAGGTTATAATTGGATCACGTAATTGTTGCATGTACTGTCTTGTGTTTTATAAAAACTTGGCTTCGCCATTTTTGATTGATTACAGGAAGAAAATGTATTCGATAACAACTTAATTAATAAATTGGCTCTTGATTAACCTAACCTAACCTATCTCATGTTCCAGATCCTGTTCATCAGCGGGCTGGCCTGCGTGATCGGGCTGCAGCGTACCTTCTTCTTCTTCTTCCAGCGGCACAAGCTCAAGGCGTCCGTAGCGTTCTTTGGAGGCATCAGCATTGTGCTGTTAGGGTGGCCCATGGTGGGCATGATCGCTGAGATCTACGGGTTCCTACTGCTGTTCAGGTAAAGCCGCCATTATAGATGATCGACTTAAATTGATTGATTAACAATATTGAATGAAAATAACGATGTTGTAACAGTAGCACAGGGTCTCTATCCTACTAGGTAAAACCATATTGCTTTTGATATGTTTCTGTATTGTTGATATTTTGATAGCTCTTATTTACTTGTCAGTAATGGCGGTTGAGTAAAAACAATACGATACTACATCAAAAGCAAAGCAATATTGTTCTACCGCATAGAATATAGGCCCAGATCAAGATTTGTTACATTATTTTCACGACAAGGATTTTTTTTATTGTTAGCAAATTTTATTTATTTGCTTTTCTTCGTATACTGTTATTTAATGTTCGCATTTTTTTTCATTGCTGATATAACTAGTACATTATTTCATTAATCACATCTTTTCCTAATATAATTTGACACGTTCAAATGGGCTACGCGCGGAGCCTCCTATTTATGGGTGGTATAAAAACAAACCTACCTTATCGTACCTGCTACGTATAACGATGTACTATTGGGAAAATTTGCATTTGCTACTATGAAAAACCTTGTGAAAATTTTTAACTCTAACCACAAAAGCTTTCCAAAATCACAAATTCAAGCACACTATGATCATTATTGCAGAGGTTTTCTGCCATCGGCTATCAACTTCCTCCGGATGGTCCCAGTGCTCGGGTCATTGCTCAACCTGCCCATCATTAGTGGGGTAAGTAGAGAAGTTAATAATGACTGTGAAGCAACACGTTGCTATAATTTTGTGAGGTCCTCACTCACAACCAGTTTGTGACTACATCGCTTTGTGCTTAGATCGCAATACGACTGAGGGGGCTATTTGCCTAACGAACTCGCAAACGCAACCGTTTTCATTTTGAAAATCGAAGGCTTGTCTGCATACAAAATGAAAACATTTCACTTTGAAGCCAACTGGAATTGCAAGTGCGTTAGGCAATAGCCCCTCTGGTCACTTTACGACTACATCTCAAAAAGTCCGAGTCGCTGAATGACCGCAGAGCAAGAAACTCGTTTTTCAATAATGTGGTACAGTCAGCATCAAAAGTAGCTAAGCAGAATAACATGCTCAAAATGATCTAGACACGACACTCTCTTGACAATAGAGTCGAGTGCAGATCCTTTTGACCTCTTCGGTTGCGCAGTTACTTCTGCAGCTGACTGTACAGCAATGGTTTATGTGTCAAATTAAAGCGAAAAATATGTACTTCACCATTTAACATATAAATCAGAGGTTTAAAACTAACTTGGTATCTAATTATTTACATAACCTCAAATCACAATCATTACGTACAAGGCGCTGTCTCCTTAGTCAGAGTCTTAGGATTGATGTTTTGAGAATGCATAATATATGGCCACAAATCTCATTTACCATCAGGTGGCCCGTGTGCTCGTTCATTTCTTATTTCTCTCTACATAAGTATTTATTTTATATTGTTGTCTAGTACAGTCAACAGCATAAATAAGTGATAATTTCTGTACCTTGTCGCTTTCAATCGTTTCACAATTTTGTATAACATTTCAAACACGACGTTAAAGTGACAAGGTACATAAATGATCACTTATTTATGCTGTTGACTGTACAAGCCTAAAGTCGCCGTCAATAGAACTTGCAAAAGATGTAAACAAAACCAAACGAACGAATTCACCGTGATTACTCGATAATCACGTACTTTTAAAGATCAAGTGAGGTCTTTGCAATGATTTATATACTAGATCATTATTTTCATATTAAGTTTAAGATGAAATAACTACTCATAATAAGTTTTTTTTAATTGACTTTTAAATTAGTTTGACTTTTAATTATTATTGTTTTATTTTATTTTATTCTGTTTTAATCTATTTTGTAATGTACTTTGTTTTTGTGTTGACTTTTACTATTTTTACTCTGCAGTATTATAGTACGACGTACGACGATCTCAATGTAACTGCATATAATTTGACATGTAATGTAATTTATACTGTGTTATATTGAGTAATAAAATCTGAATCTGAATCTAATAAAAACACGCTTGGTGATTATTTGAGGTTGTGTCAAACAGTACTACAGATGTAGTGCAAAATGATTTTCCTTCGGGAAAACTCGGATCTCAATCGGAATACGATGGCACCCGAACTGTCAATCAATGATTGTATTAAATGAGTGACGTTTTCATGTCCATTAAAATGGAACTTTATTGTTTAGTGACAAATGACAAATGCTGTCATTTGGAACTTTATTGTTTAGTGACAAATGACAAATGCTGTCATTTGTCACTTTGTCATTTGACACTAAACAATAAAGTTCCATTTTAATGGACATGAAAACGTCACTCATTTAATACAATCATTGATTGACAGTTCGGGTGCCATCGTATTCCGATTGAGATCCGAGTTTTCCCGAAGGAAAATCATTTTGCACTACATCATTTGTTTACATCGTTCACAAGTTCTATTGAACGCGACTTTAGAGCATAGTATGGGACTAGCTCAATTTGAGTGACACTCTCCGCTAATATTTATTTTTTAATTTTCAGATCGTGAACCGGATAGCTGGTGACAACGGCCGGAACATGGTATGATAGTGCGCTCCAAAGACTCTTAGTGTAAGGCCTAGTGTCGTTCTATAAGTGTGGTGTCCCCAGCTGACTGGGTTAGACTAGAGATCCTGGTACCCGTGTCACATGCACGGGTACCCGTGTTCTTAGCCCCGGTTTTACGTGTACGGTGATGGACCTAGTTATGGACAAGGACCAATGAGCTGCCATATCAAAGAAGCTGCATTATACTCGTAAGGCCCACGTGAAATTTCGTTAGTTCGAAAAATAATCTTGTGCCAGTAAAAAAGTCATAACATAAGTCACTTTGACAAGTGTTCTTAAGACGTTGGGGCTTACGAGGTTAAAGTAGTCGAAGCGTTTTTTATTCTATTAGTAATCAAATTAGATTTAAAATGCTTGAACGCTATACAGTTGGTGTCACGGCAGTGAGGGACACGTGATTCTTAGTTTAGACTATAGTCTATACTTTTAGGTATTTAAAAAAATGTAAGCAAAACTACCACGTGATATAGTTCGTCAGTCAATAGAAGCTGAACACTGATACGTGAAAGTGCAATAAAACAGTTTTGATTGGCTGTTTAACAATGTCACGTGGTTTGGATTGTTTACATTTTTTTTAAATTTCTAAACGTTTAGACTATACATAGAGACCCGCCCTCGCTTCACTTCGGTTTATATGAGTTTTCTATCCTCCTCTTGAATCGCACCATCTATGAAAACCGTATTCAAATCCGTTGCGTAGTTTGAAAGATCTATACATACATACAGATAGACAGACGGCAAGCGACTTTGTTTTATATAATTTAAAGATAAGAGAAATCTGAATTAAGAGTTGGGTGTCCTTAATTAGTACCTGTCAGCTAAGTGTCCGTGTAATACCCGTTGAAAACCGTGCTCAAGTCGACACGGGTACCCGTACCACTGGTTCAACGCCAAAGATGGATATTTCCGTCATGTTTCCCAGCGCAAAATAGACGTGAGTGTCTATGAGGCATGGTTGACATTCGCTCATGTTTTAAACTGTCATTGGCCTGTGACTGACAACTTTTGTATTTGACATAGTGGTCGGCGGTCTGCGACGGTTTGGGGCTCGAACTGTCGTTAATATGTGCCACTGTTGCAAAACCACAATGTAACTACCTACATTAATGTATAATAAAATAATAATAAACAACGGCTCGCCTGAGTAAATACAAATCCGTGTCTGGATATAAATACTGGTATCCGGGTAATAAGTACACGTGTACCCGGGTACTAGGTACACGTGTACCCGGGTACTAAGTACGTGTGTACCCGGGTACAAGTTCGGAACGGGTCATGAACACGTGTCCATGTACCGAACCAGGTCCCGACTGCAAGCCCTAGTTGTGTCTGACTGTACCCGTGACTGCATTAGGACTGTCACCGCTGTTCTAATCAGGTGACCGCTCCATCCGTGACCGCGTTGTTAAGATCGATTTTTTAATTTCTAATTATATATTTGATTACGAGAATTTATAAATTAAACGTTTATGACAAAGCAAGGAACCTATATTAATAAGAACCGGTTGAATCGCACTCCGTACCATTGTTGTATGGCTCCCATTTAAGTTATATTATTTGTTGTTATAGCCCCAATAGAAATACACTCAAAACTCAACTGTACCTATTACAGTTTATGAGATAATACTCTACAGACAGACAGACGGATAAAAATGGCTGTTTTATTTTGATTATGGTGTATTGGTTATTGGTTTGTATAGATTTATATACGGTTGATGGTTCGCTAGAAATGCTAGCTATGCTTCTATGCTTGTATTCATGTATAATATCGCAAAGGGGAGCCATTTAGGAGTTGCCAGTAAGTACGAAAACTACTTGTATTTTTAAAATGCACTAAAAAAAAAGGTCGTTAGTAGAAGGACTAGGTAGCAAAATTACCACATCGATTGTAGCCTACATCTCAAAATGTCCAAGTCGCAAAAGGACTACTTTCTTAGGTTGGTTAGGACACTTCAAATACCCGAAGGGCAAATTACCTAGAAATAGGAACCCCGCCGTGCGGGGCTCCGTTGACTGTACTTAGACAATGATAAAATGAAAAAAAACATTGTGGCCGTTTTGCGACTTGGGCATTTAGAGATATAGGCTACAAGCGATGTGGTCATTTTGCTAGTCGGTGTTTTTACGATCCCGTCAATCTACTCGTGACCCAAAAAAAATGCTCTTGTACAATCAAAATTAGGAGTTGCTGTACATGCTAGGACTTTATTGCAGCTATCAATATACAAAATGAGGAAAGAAAAAATGAAACACGCAAACCCCTTTGTTTATTTATTTTCTCTGTAAATAATAATAAAAAAGAGTATGCTTTTGTCGATTCAAACTACTCATACCTATACCCATAATACGTTACTGCAACGAGGTTCCAAAATGTACAGCTACTTCAGTTCGAGTGTACTTGTTTCGACGCTATCCTGCTGGCGATTCTTAAAAAAGGTTAAATATTCGCCCATTGAACACAAAACGGACACATTCCAAAATAATATGCTCTTGCATTAAAAATCTTATACCAATAGCTTCTAATTTCAAAATGCAACACTGACTCATTTCGAAATGTGTCCGTTTTGTATTCAATGAACTATGTACATTACTTTTTACATTAACCTTTTATAACTTGTAATGTAAAGTTCGTGATGTTTACACATTTGATGAAAATGTAAAGTATTATTTTAATGGTAAGCGCATATCTTAATGTTTCCTAACTGATTTAATTCTCCGAATTTCATAAGTTATAATGCATTTTTTGCTAGTCATATAAATTTATTAAATTTAAAATAAGTATACTACTTACAGAACCTATTAGGCCTATTTTTATATCAATCCAGAAAGGCTTTAGAAAAAAATGCATTTGACAAAAAAACTCTCGTTGAGGACTTAGGTCCCGTTTTTAACCTTATTACCTTTTGACCTGAATTGATATCTCATGCAAATTTAAGTCTTATAAAGAAATATTAAGGTCACTTTTCCTAAGTTACGTCACGTGTTGGTAGCGGTCAAAAAGTTAAAAGGTGAAATTGTTTAACCTTTTTATTCTCTCATTAGATATTAAATTGTAAATATATTTGTAATAAATATCATGCGTCAGCCATACCTCGGTATTATGAATGTATTAGGAATAAATCTACTCCATCTTTTAAATATAAATGTATAATATAAAACGGCTTTTATTTGCATGTGATCCCTATTCAGAGCCTCTATTCCACCTGGTCTTTAACCTTTTCAACGCCAACGTATATATCCATCGTGATTGCAGCGCAAAATCGACCTGAGTTATCTATAAAGTAAAGTTGAAAGTAGCTTAAGCTGTCATTGTCGTAAGTGACGACTTTTTTGTTTGACATAGCGTTGAAAAGGTTAACTATATCGTTATCATCTTGTTAAACTTATGACTTGTTTTGAATTCACGGAAGCGTGCCCAGCAGGTCAAATTGACGTTGCACCCTTGCATCAATGTATGAAAAATTAATGGGGTGGCACGTCGTTCTTTGAAAACACTAGTTCTTATACACTTGACAGTAATGGCTGCCGTATCGTTAAAAAGGATTAACAAATCTTAATAGGGGCCCTGAATTTAACCTTGTGGCCGCCATAGCTGACTGTAATTCTACAAGTTTCAAACACCACGCTATGTAATAAACTCTACTATCCGATATATTTATTTAAAAATCTGGTTGAAGTGTACAGTAAAATTCGTATAAGAAGCACAATTGAAGAAAATAACGCTTTTACTCGTAACATATATATTTATTAATTATATTTTGTTATTTGTAACGTATTAGATAGGAGTCCAGGGGGACGTTTTATAAAGCCACAAGTAACAATTTCCCAGGTCTAAACTGGCAACACTGCTCAAATGGCTGGTCATCATTGGTCGAGGTTGTGTCAAATGGAAACTTGTTACCTGTAAATTGTAATTTGTAGCTTTAGCTGATCTTCATATGCAATAAATGACAGGATAACGAATAACTCGAATATACTATTGACTGTTAGCGGTCAAAAGGTTAAAATTTCACGAAGTATAAGTATTTGGTTCACGTGATGTCAGAAAATAGACACGTGAAAAATATCCCTAAAGCCAATATTTAGAATTTTTCAATGTGCTGCGTTGCGATACGTTGCTAAATATCATTTTTTTATAATTTGGATCTTTTTCTTGTTTATATTTTGATAAAGTAAATATTTGGGTTTTTATTAACACACTATGTTTGCCAAAAAATTCTCAAGTGGCAACCCCGGCAAAGTAGCAGCGTGGTTACCACGAACTACTAAATTCGAAACTTCCAACGCCCTGTTACTCATCAGTCGAGACTTAATCGAGAAAAACTGATGGTGCTCACATAACTTCGAATTTCGATTTTCAAACTATGGCCTCAGGATTTGAGTAAAAATTCGGAAAATGTAGCCAATTTCACTCAGAACAGCGCCCTCTTTTATTCCAAACTTTAGATAGTGCGTTGCGTCACACTATCAGATTTACTTTCACAATCTGACGCTGGCGGCGCTGTCATAGCTGGTTGTCTCCTACTTGTTACGAGTTGTAGCTAGATGTCGCTAGTAGTCCAACAGCTCATTACTTTCATCCATAGATGTAGGAAAACATAGATCCCGTGTAGCCACTGACTGCAAACTTACGCACACTAATCCAGATTCAAGCATAGACACACCTAAAAAGTGGTACACTTTTGAAATTTAATCGATTGCCTTCATTATACAGTGTGTTACCAGCACCCGGGCTTTTTTTAAAGTAGGTTAAAATAACGTATATCTGTAACGTAACTATGACATTAATTTAATTAATAAACACATTTTCAGGCTTTGTTAACTTTCTAACAAAATTTTAATTGCCAGCAATGTAAAGCACAGCAAATTGACAAGTGCAAATGACAGTCGACGGATACTTTGATTATTAAATCACTTGACCGTTATTCGAAGCTTAATAATATTGAGATAGGCCCTTCCGTTTCCCGCATGTTTACCTCTCTCTTTCTACCCTTATACATGCCTCCCTTTCGCTCATCATGCCATCGTGACGTCACGATCACACCACCACCAGGTAGCCTGGAATAGTTCCGGGCGCCTCTGGCTCATTGGCGTCTTGTTTCCCGCCGTGAACAGTTGGCTCACGGAGCTGCCTAACTCCAGATCCAACCATTTTCAAAAGTTCTTAGAATTTAAATAATATACCCTTTGGTAAGAAATAACCTGTGGGCATTCAATAGGTGAGTGATTATTTTATTTTCTAAGAATTGGTCAGTTGACACAGTTTCACATTCGTTGCCGCCATTTGCAAATTTTATATAAAGGTATTGACGTGTCATCGGCACTGAATGTGGCAATGGTTTTACCATTCGAATTTTAAAAAAAATGTACTTCTGTGTTTTACTATTGAGTATGTTTACCGTTCGATTTTTGAATATTGTTCAACGTTTACCACGTTGTTAAAAAACATTCATTAAGATATTGTTCAACTACCCTTTTAATAGAAATAAAATAAAGAAAATTCTTTTCGAGTACGAGTTATCCATTGCTAATACGAGTTTTTGGTAGGATGGATGATAATAAAAACGCAGGCGCGACAAGTATGCCGCCTGCCGGCACGCCGGCGCCGCCAACACGGCCCCGGCGCCGCAGGACGCGGAGCAGCGCGAGCGGCGGCTCCAGCAGCACGTCGTCGTCGAGCTCATCGTCGTCTTCGTCGGGGGCGGTGCGTGGCCGGCGGAGCCGCTCTAAGCATCGCCGCGACAGAAAATCCCGTCGTGCTTGTCGCCAAAACCGTAAGATAGACAAGTTAGTCAAACAAGTAAGTGACTTGAAGGATAAATTTTTGTCTGGAACTTGTGATTATGATGTATCAAATTTTAACGAGTGCTATGACGAGGACCTCATCCAGGCCGATGTTAGTCGCGAGCTTTACGATAGCCGGGAGGCTGCAGACATCAACCCGGAGTTTACTCTAGACTTAGGAACAAAGTTAAAGGAGCCCGCAGTTCCGAAAACGCCCGATTCCTTTTTAAACATTCTCAAAACAATGCAGCATCTTGGTGACGAACAATGGACGGAAGTTAGGTACGCAGACGTACAAAAATCCTATATCCATACTCCTGGCTTCATAGATCTGGAAATAAATGAGGAAATAAAGGCATATGACACTCGCACGCATTTGAGTTATGCTGATAAAGCATTTGCAGCGTTGACCTTTTGTGCTTTAAAACAAAAAAAGTCATAGAATCTACATTAAGCTCTTTTCTTACATGGACTAGAAATGAAAATGATCTAAGCCATGAGACCTTACAAACAAAGTTAAATGAGCTGGTAAACGGTGAGTACGCTAAAGTGTCTAGTGATCTTTTGCAAATAATTTGTGGTCTTAGAGCTGAAACAATTCAGATGCGACGTGATGGTGTTATTAATTATGCGCGCGACCCGCTTTTTAAATCAACACTCAGGCGAATCCCGCCATCTTTTAGTAATTTGTTTGACCATGAGAAGCTGCGTACGGCTTTGGAAAGGGAAGGAGGTGTTAAAAAAGCTTTCTTGCCTCTGAATAACAAGCAATCCAATTATGCTTCCACTTCGCAAGTGGGGAAGAGCATTTCAACTGTCTACCACCCCCCGCAGGGGTCGGCCATGGGACATCAGCCCTCGCAGGGCACTAGACAGGGTTACTGTGCTCCTCGGCGACCCCCTTTTTATGGCAACCATAATAACCTACCCTCGCAGGGTAGTCGTAACTATTTTGCTCCCCCGCAAGGAGTTAGTAATAACTATTATCGACCTCCGCAAGGTCATTACCAACCTGGCAATAAAACTGGTGTAAACCGGGGTACTTTTCATTCCCGATCGACGAGACAGAACCACAGAGCTGCAGATTCTAATGCAAGAGGTCGCAAACGCGCCGGATCTCCATCAGCGTATGGATCCGGCAAAAAGCGTAGGTATTGACTGCCACACATTCAGAGCCGGTCAACTTTCAAATTTTTATCATCAATGGCAGAACCTGAGAGCACCGGATGTTCTTCTAAGAATAATAAAAGGGTATCGCATACCGTTTTACAAGCGACCGCCTTTGATAATGCCAGACTTAGACAGCAATGTTTTCAGTACCCCAGTGTCGGAACCAATGACTATAATAATAAAGAAACTCATAGCAGAGGGGGTCTTAAAAAGGGCAACGCCTTCCCCAAGCTTTCTGTCAAGATTCTTCCTGGTTCCGAAGAGCGACGGTGCTCTTCGCCCGATATTCAACCTAAGAGCCCTAAACGAGTATGTGCTAACAGATCGTTTCAGTTTAATCAATGCTCACCGCATCCCAGACTTTATTCAGCCGCAAGACTGGCTTTGCAAATTGGATCTGTCCCAAGCTTATTTCCACTTAAAAATAATGAAATCGCACAGACGGTTCCTGCGTCTTATATATCAAAAGGAGCTTCTGGAAATGACTTGTCTTCCCTTTGGACTCAGCACTGCACCCAAGGTGTTTGCATCTCTTTCAAACTGGATAGCCCAAACATTGAGAAAACAGGGGATACGAATCCTAGTTTATCTGGACGATTTTCTCGTGGCTCATCAGAACCCAGATATAATGCGCTCCCATGTCAGGATTTTAATACAAACTCTACAGAAGTTGGGTTGGTAGATAAATTGGAACAAATCACTTTTAACTCCTCAAAAGAGTCTGGTTTATTTAGGCATACACTGGGACCCGTGGTTGAACCAAAAACGTCTGCCTCAGGACAAAGTATTTAATTTCACTAATAGGCAAACTTACAGCCATGCTAAGGAGCGGTCAGACAAACCTGAAAGATCTCCAAAGCTTAGTTGGAGTACTAAATTTCGCGAGCACAAAGCTCGCGAAATTTAGGAAGGCTTAGGAAGGCTGAATCATCGAGCCCTTCAAAGAATGCTCATACGAGGGCTGCTACTTATGTAACCGGAATAGAAAAAATAAACAAACGTACATGGCTAAATATGGTTTTATTGTTTTTCGAAGTATTCTCCGTGATAATCGATGCACTTTTGCATACGTTGAAACCAATTTATAAAGCACTTTTTCCACTCTGACTGAGGTATCTCCAAAACGTGCTGTCTGAACGCGTCGACGGCATCTTCACGGGTCGAAAATCGTTGACCACGTAATTTATTCTTTACATTTGGAAATAAATAGAAATCATTGGGTGCCAAATCAGGGCTGTAAGGTGGATGACCCGTTAATTCTATATTTTGACCTTCCAAAAATCGAGTCGTTTCACGTGATGTATGACAGCTGGCGTTATCATGGTGCAGAATGATTCTCCGTCGCTGGTTGTTTTTCCGTATTTTTTCAAATACTTCCGGCAAACAAATGGTCGTGTACCACTCCGAATTAACCGTTTTACGATTCTCTAGGGGCACTGTAGCCACATGGCCATTAATACCAAAAAAGCAGGCCACCATTTGCTTCAAGGTGCTTTTTGCACGAGTTACTTTCGTAGGGTTCGGCTCATTTTGAAACACCCACACCGTTGATTGTTGTTTAGTTTCGGGATCATACGCATAGATCCAGGATTCGTCACCTGTGTAGATATTATAAACAGCTTTTGAGTCACCACGGTTATATTTTTTCAACATTTCCTTGCACCATTCGACGCGAGCCTCTTTTTGATCCTTAGTTAAGTTGTGCGGGATCCAACGCGAACAAATTTTTTTCACAGCTAAGTGTTCATGTAATATCTTATTAATGCTCGTCATACATATGCCTATAGTCGCCTCTATCTCGCGATACGTAACATGACGGTCATGCATTATAAGTTTTCGCACAGCTTCAATATTTTGTGGTACAACGACCGATTTCGGGCGACCATCCTTAACTTCGTCCCTGAGCATACTACGTCCACGATTGAACTCACTAAACCAGTGATACACAGTAGTTTTGGATGGAGCTTCATCACCAAAAGTCGAAGTTAGTTGATCTATGCACTGTTGTTGCGTTAAACCACGCCGAAAATCGTAATAAATCATAGCACGAATATTTTCACGAGTGAGTTCCATTCTTGCAGCGAGATTAAAATTTAAACCCGCCAAAAACAAAAGACTAGCGTACATAAGAAAAAAAATATATAGCGGCCAGTATTAAAAAAAGTTCAAATTTTACCATGGAGGTCAGATATAGCGTTTAAAAATGTTGGAATCCTGGATTCCGGTTACCTAAGTAGCAGCCCTCGTACAAATTCAAAATATGCCTACGTACGTCTTGCACCCCCTCTCAGAGCAAGTCAAAATAGAGATAAGGTGGTGGTTAATGAACAGTCATCGCTTTACACATATACACTTACCACCTGCGACGCATTTTCTAACAACCGATGCGGCGATCGAGGCTTGGGGGGCCCAGTTAGACAATTATCCACTGTCAGGGACGTGGAACGAGTCAGAGAGTTCTGTACACTCCAACCAAAAGGAGATGTTAGCAGTTCTAAAGGTATTGGAAAACCATTACATGCATCTACGAAAGAGCTCCACGGTATTGCAGTGCGACAACCGGACAGTGGTTGCATACCTTCGAAACGAGGGCGGAACGAGGTCCAGCAGCCTCATGGATATAACGATCAAAATATTTCGAATTTTAGATCGGAACCAAATAACTTTAATACCTTTTTATATTCCGGGCAAGTACAATCGCCACGCGGATCATTTATCTCGCCACAGATCACCTCCAGAATGGCACCTCTTGCCCAAAGCAACGGAAGTTGTTTTTCAAAAGTTTGGAGCCCCAGTCATAGATCTCCTTGCATCGGACAGAGCTCATGTGGTTGTCAATTACGTTTCACTAAACCTAAGGGACGATCAGGCGATATACCACGATGCGTTCTCGAGGGTGTGGAATTACCCGATAGCTTGGTTGTTTCCGCCCCCCTTTCTAATACCGAAAGTACTGGCACACATGAACAAAGCAAAGGGAGTCTATCTTCTAGTGGTCCCACGTTGGGAAAGGGTGTTTTGGCGAGCCGACCTCAAGTCGCGTGCACTAGCAGCTCCGTTTACGATTCGGAACTTACCACACTGCCTCATAGACATGTCAACCGGGCTCGCTCCCCCGGAGGTTCACAAAATGACTTTGGAAGTATGGAAATGTGGGGGTGGAATGGGAGTCTAGTTGATTGGAATAGAGATCAGAGACAACTACTGGAGTCTTCCTGGCGAGCATCCACACGTAACACCTACAAAAGTGCTTGGAATCGTTGGATAAAATGGGCAAGCAAACACAAAATTAACCCCATTGGACCTAATGGTTCCGATTTGGCAAGATATTTAGCTGATTTATTTTTAATAGACCAATTATCGTACAATACAATTATGTTACATAAATCGGTTGTTTCCACCTGTTGTAACGCCGATAGCTCTGGGCACTTAAGTTCTCATACTTTAGTAAAACATATGTTAAAGTCGATTTGTTTGAAACAACCAATAACATCGAAGCCTCCTGTTTGGAATGTCGACGTCCTGACTGCATTTTTAGACAGTTATTCCATAGAAGAAAATAATGTATTTGCTCTATGTAGACATACTGCCGTGCTGTTGTTACTTTGTTCCGGCAGGCGTGTTCATGATTTGACCCTGCTATGTGTTGATTCTAATCACCTAATTATAGCAGATGATTTTGTTACTTTCTGGCCAAGTTTTGGGTCAAAGACTGATTCCACTGATTATAGACAGTCTGGCTGGAGATTGTTTGTTAATAATAAGAATGATAAATTAAATCCTGTTTTGTGGATTAATCGCACAATTGGTGTTCTTCGAGATAGAAGAGCTTTAGCTAAATCTAATAATTTATTTGTTACTTTTCGAGGTCCGGCTAAGGCAGCCTCTCGCACTGTAATTGCGGGTTGGATTAAAACTGTGCTGGCAGAAGCAGGCATAACTGCAACTCCTGGGAGCGTACGGTCGGCAGTGGCCTCGAAACACTGGGAAAACCATTTACCAGTTGATGAAATATTAGCCCGAGGCAACTGGAGGTCGGGTAACACATTTAGACAATTTTACAGGCGTGAAGTTATGCCTGAGTCTACTAATACCAACCCTCAAACTAATGTAACTAGGCTTTTTAATCCCATTGATTAATGAGATTCCTTAACCTTGCAAATGATTAGTGTGATTGTGATACTCATACTTAATTCGAAATGCTTTAAAATTCTATGTCATATAAATTCAAGACTAATAGTGGTGCTTTTTTGTGACAATATAGAGCAATGATTACGCACATTCTGGGTTTTGATTTACCTTCTTTAACAAAACATTCAACAATGTATTGACATTCTTTAAATGAGGTCACATTGGCGTCTCATCTTGTCCAACACACACACCACCAGGCGATAACAAACACTTCTCAATATTATTAAGCTTCGAATAACGGTCAAGTGATTTAATAGCAGCGTTTTACCTACCAATAAAACGCTTATTAAAATACTTACCTTATTCGAAGCTTACAGTAATTCCTGCCTGGTGCTTACAAACATCAATGAGCCAGAGGCGCCCGGAACTATTCCAGGCTACCTGGTGGTGGTGTGATCGTGACGTCACGATGGCATGATGAGCGAAAGGGAGGCATGTATAAGGGTAGAAAGAGAGAGGTAAACATGCGGGAAACGGAAGGGCCTATCTCAATATTATTAAGCTTCGAATAAGGTAAGTATTTTAATAAGCGTTTTATTGGTAGGTAAAACGCTGCTATTTATGATTTGCCCCCGTACCACGACATGGCTTGTACCAAGCAACAGCGATACTGAAAACGATGAACACGCAGCACATGCACTACATTACAAATGGACAGTATCTAAGAAAAATAATTGTGAAGTTATTTTAATTATTTTTTAATTGATAATACTTGCAAACAATTGCTAAAGCAGCATATTATCGGTAGTTTTAATAAATGCCCGCATGCCGGTAACACACTGTATAGACGACTCTTTTTAACGAAGGGCAATGTAACAAGTGCGAAGAGTACTATTCTATTAGCCGTTTTTATACTCTATGCTTTCCTACCACTATGGTTTCATCTATTCTGCATATTCGTACTAACGTGTGAAACAAGCTACAGTTTAGAAATAATGAGGGCGTAATAGCCACGGTTTGTTCCAAAACCATTTTTTACCTCTTGCAACTCTTTTTGTTGTTTTTTTTAAACTTCTTGTTTTGTAATCCCCAGGACGAGCCGTAGTGAGCCAGAAGAGTTATCCAGGTTTGAATTTAATGCGCATTCCGTTATTCGACAATAATTAATGTAAAATAATAACTAAATAAATTATTTATAAATTAAATGTGATTTTATTTAACGTGAGATTGTGAATGTTTTTTTTATGTTACGGAGAAAGCAAGATTTGTTTATATTTTCACTAAAGCATTTTTTCACAGTAGCGAATATTCACTTCGCGTTCTTTCATGATCACCTATTTAATTATTAGTCTTTATCATGTAGCTTTTTTCATAAAGAGTTATTTAATATATTTAATTATTCGCATTTTTTCTAATTTGACAAGAGTCGTTGGAGCTCCGCTGCGGAGCTCCTATTTCTAGGTGGTTATGGCCCTCCGGGCCTAATATAAACCCAAGCAAATCCTAACCTACCTACGTATTACGATGTAATTACTATCGTGAGAATATGCGATTGGAAAAATTGGGAACGGGAAAACTGCGGATTGTAATAATGTTGATTGCTGCTACATAAAGAAACGCAATTTTTTTAGAAAATTAAAGGTTATGAAAGAAAGCGATGTGAAAATTCCCTACAATAAAAATAATATTTTGTGAAAATCATGTATCCATGCATATTCCCTGTAATAAGACCCATCGTGTCGCGACTAGTTAGTTTCGTCTTGACAAGCAGATTAATATATGTACCTATATAATATATCATAATATCAGGGACATTGTCACACCAACTAAGTTCTAGGCTAGTACACTCACGGAAATGGTCTCATGCGCGATGATGGTAAAAGACCTGATGGGATGACTCTTGTTCCGTGGAAGTTGGGCCGGCCGTTGGTTTGGGATGTCACTTGCGTGGACACCCTTGCGCCGTCACATCTTCCCGGAACAAGTACTAGGGCTGGTTTCGCGGCGGAATCAGCGGAGACCCTCAAAAGGCGCAAATACACTCAACTTGATAGAAGTTACATATTTGAGCCTTTTGGGGTCAAAACTTTAGGACCGTGGGGACCAGGAGCACAACGCATTTTCAAAGATATGTCAAAGCTCCTGATCGACGCAACCCGTGACAAAAATGCTGACCTGTATTTGGCACAAAGATTAAGCATTGCCATTCAAAGTGGCAATGCTGCTAGCATTTTGGGAATAATGTCCACTGGTAGCGGTTTGTTAGATTACCTAGTGTAGTTTTAAGTAAGTTTGTAAGTTCTTTCGTTTGTTTTTGTTTGTCTTTGTAATTTTTGTTATAGATTAAATCAATTCCTAGTCCACTTTTGGACTATGTCAAATTGACACTGTAAATAAAATCATAATTATGTCTCTTACGTTTTGACTGATTAGTTGATTACGTCACTTTGAAATAGTCCAAAGTGGACTAGGAATTAAAGTCCGTGACTGTACTATGGATACTAGACAACGATATAAATACTTATATAGAGAAATATTATAGTTAAATACATAGAAAACATCCACGACTCAGGAACAAATATTCACGCTCATCACACAAATATCTGCCCTTAACGGGATTCGAACCCAGAACCGCTAGCTTCGTAGGCAGGGTCACTACCAACTAGACCAGCGCGTCGTCAAACGATAGTGTGTCGTAGATTGACTTAGTAAAAAAAATACAGTCGGCAGCTAAAGCTCTTAATGTAAATTTTGATGGAAACTTATTTTTGTGACAAAAAACAAACCTGCATTAATGTACCTAACAATATCGACCGATGACGTCACGTGACATTAAGTACTTGAGATTCAGAGACCTACTATAGACTTATATTACTTCCGACCCGCCCTCGCTTCGCTTTGGTTTATGTAAGTCTTCTATTAACACCCGTGCATAAAACAGAATTTATTATACATTTTTTACAGTTAAACCTTCTTCCTCTTGAATCACTCTATCTATTAAAAAACCGCATCAAAATCCGTTGCGTAGTTTAAAAGATCTAAGCATACATAGGGACAGACAGACATTAGACAGCGGGAAGCATTTGTTTTATATTAAGTACTAGCGACCCGCCCTCGCTTCGCTTCGGTTTATTTGAGTTTTCTATAACACACGTACATAAAACAAAATTTATTATACATAAAAACCTTCCTCTTGAATCACTCTATCTACTAAAAAAAACCGCATCAAAATCCGTTGCGTAGTTTTAAAGATCTAAGCATACATAGGGACAGACAGCGGGAAGCGACTTTGTTTTATACTATGTAGTGATGTAGTGATTTATCGAGGAAGAAGAAACAAGAACTTCTATCTACATTAAGTGGCAGAATCAAATAATCCTAACTACTCGTACATAGGTAGTCAGACTATGTTTGGATTATTTGGTTCTGCCACATAATGTAGATAGGAGTTCTTGTTTCTTCTTCCTCGTTATGTTATTAACACATTATTATTATTTTTAAGCATTGTGCCGCCCTTCGCCATCTTTATATACCCTCTGACGCGCCCCGCTGGTTAAGAAATAATAAGTCCATGGTGGCTAGAACTCGACAAAAAAAAAGAACAAACGACAACCGTAAAAACTAAGCTTGATTACATCCTCCTTTGATTTGAAAAAAATAATGAAAAGCGGAAATTTGACAAATAAATTATTTAGCAAAAATAAACACAGTAGAATTTAATTTATTAATAATAAATTACAAACAAAAACCTGTCTATCAAAAATGTAAAACAAAAGAACTTTAAAGAACGCTCTATTACAAATTTAAGTTCTAACAACATTGCATTTTAACTCAAAATCCATCCGCAAACCCAAATATCAGACATCACTAATGCCATCCAACGAATCTTACAAAAAAAAAACACATTCCGAATTCAAATTTCCAAATGACAAACAGCCTTTGAATAGCTCCCGAGCTGTCACTCGAGAAACATCGATAAATTTAGTAGAGGGCAGCACTTTCTTCAGTAGCTGCCCGCTCCCGGGGGCAAACGGTTGTCTGAAGCCGCCCTATATCGATTGAGTCCAAACACACCTCGAATTCGCATCTGAAAACAACTAAGCGACCCGCCGTGGCGCTTTTTCACGCTACCATGAATAAAAAACATAAAATAATGCCTTAACAAATACACGTTTTAAACATTTGAAATTAGAATTTCAGTGAAAGGACGCTTAAGGGCCAGAGAGAATTGTAATTACTTAAAATGAGTGAAAGTGTTTTGTGACATACTTGCGATTTTCGCGTTCGCTCCCATGTGGGCTATGTGGACCTTATAGTGACTATTAAATGTTTACTGAAATTACGAAGTTCCCTCATAATATTCATTTTTGTAAGTATAATTTGAGGTTATATACATATAGGTTATGTCTTAAATGTTTTTTTAATAAAGAGATTTTTTAGTTTGCTTTTTTTTTATCATCGTCTGAGTTTGCATGTTTTTTTAATAATAAAAAATGCTTGGTTTGCTTTCATGACTTAATTTTTTTATCGTTCGAGGTTTTATTATATACATGTACTTAGGTTATGTCATGAATGATTTTTTAATTAAAAACTGCTTGGTTTTCCCTTTGATGTCTTGTTTTTTTTTTTGCTTGATTATTTATTCTAATAAGTGTTTGCTGTTTTGTAGAAATAAACGATTGTAGAATGCATGCTCGTTTTTTTATTGTTTGTGTAATAAATGTTTTAGCGATGTTGTGGTTTTATATTAAAATATGAAAATACCGTAAAAGAGATCACTAAAAGTGAAATTAATATCAAATACCTACACGAAACGCAAATGATAGGTACGAGCATTTTAAACTGCAAATTAGAAAGCGAACGCACAGCGATGCGATATCCACCGTGACATCATGTAACAGGTAGGCCATATAAACTCCATGATAAGTTCCGTTTTGCTAGAAAGAGATAACAACCAGTCTTTGTTGGTTTATATCTTGTTTATTTTCATACATACATACATTAAATCACGCCTGTTTCCCAGAGGGGTAGGCAGAGACCACTTCTTTCCACTTGCTACGATCTTGACAAATTTCTTTCGCTTCTTCCACATTCATACATCAAGTCATGCACGCACGTCGGTTTCGGGTACTTAAGTAAGTAAGTAAGTAGGTAACCCTATTCATACCTAATTTGAGAAAATTTCAATCATTACCATTTACCTACTTCTCTTAAAAACGTAGTCGGTCGAATGAGCGAGTAAATGTCGCAGCGGCGAGTTTAAGTAGACCGGTCATCGTCAGAGCGAACAAAACATATTTTAGCGCGTGCATTCTCAATAGGGTATTTGACAAGAGTGAAATTAAATTGGTTTTTCATTAACAACAGATAAACATTATAAAAATACTAGGAAAACATCAATCTTAAATTTTAGTTTGCTATTTTAAGATTTTTAAATTCATAAAATCCAACAATAAGGACGCTGTTTGACTGTGACGTCACAAGATATTAATCCCTATAAATTCCATAGTAACGGAGCGTTTTTGATGTTTCATAAAAAGAAGCTGATTTGACAAATTTGTCAATTACCGTATTAGGCAGCCTTATACGTTCGATGTCATCAACAGAAGCCCTGCTGCCAAATTGAAAATGCACGCGCTAAAGTCGAGTCCAGAATTAGGCGAACTAACTTGACAGTTCATTGTACACTAATGTTGCCACAGTTTGGCTAGTGCTGTTAATATCGATAGCTAATCGAACACATAACGGATTTGGAATTATCATCGACGATATAGCGTTTGTCTGTATCGCACTTTCATATTTGCCCGAAAGAAAGGGATGAATGCTATATGTATCGTACATTTACTGTACCGTACAAGCCCGACAGAAGCCATCTACCAGGATCACAATGGCCTGTTGTAATAAGAGAATTATTTTTTGTATTTTATTCCTAATTTGAGGAATAATATCGTAAATATTCGCTTTAAACCGTAGTCCTTCAGAAAAATTGCTGTAGTTCTTCCTTATTTGGCAAGTATGTATGAGTGTGAAAGTTTCGCGACAATTACTTGATAAAATATGAATAGAATCAGATTTACAGAAGGCGCAAGGTTATATCGACATATTTATGTCGACATTAACTTATCACTATTAATTTTTTCCTATGTCTGGCAACATTTTCGGCTGTCAAGTTAGTTCGCGTAATTCTGGACTCCACTTTAAAGCAATTTGTTCACTCTGACGGGACTACTTAAACTCACCGCTGTGACATACCCTCGTTCGTTCGTCCTTCCTTTAAAGTTAGAATAGACGAACAGCGTTGGCTGAGTAATAGGACCTCGTTGGCACATTTTAAGACAGCACTCTTAATATATCGGGCCCTTGAATGTATTACGTATACTTGCAGATTTCGCGATGCCCACCGAGATGACCTGACAGGAGCCTCCCTCAGGTATTCATTTAATTACTTACTTATTACGACGCTTATCAGAATAAGGGCCTGTTTTACAATCGACGCGTAAAGGGCATTGGGTAAATTTGTTTGAAGAATATTGTCATATTTTTTTACAGCGGCCACATGGCGGCCACGGATAATTTTAGCACGGTTATTTAGAGGACGTCAAAATATACATAGATATTTATAATTTATGGCGTTTAATAATATCGGAGCCGAGATATTTAAGATTTAAGTGTTCAGTTTTTGGTACCTAAGTACTAAAACTACGCCCAGGTAAGAATGTTAAATATATCGGCTCCAATGCACTTAGGAGTATTACATTACATAACAAAACATGTTTATTTTGAATTATTCTATCATAATTTACCACTTTTACTAATGGCCGATCACCTTGAAAATGTATGACTTTTACAAATGACAACACTTTTACCCAAACGCCTTTATCTGCCATTTAAAATTGGCTCTCTCCTTGTCTATTTTCAAGTGTAAGAAAGAGAAGGGCTAAAGGGGTTTGGGTAAAAGTGTTGTCATTAGTAAAAGTCATACATTTTCAAGGTGAGCGGCCATTACCACATACATGTTCATAAGTTTTGAGACAAACTTTTTACTTAATAAAATAAAGAAAATAATACTGGCACCTATTTTATTATTTTTTTAAATTTCGAATTTGGAATGTTAGTGTGCTCTTTGTATGTTTTTAATAGTACATTGTGCATCAAGGGTAGTAAGAAGGGAATTACTAACGAGAGTGTTAGAAGCCCGACGCCGAAGGCGGAGGGCTTTTAATGACTCGAGTTAGTAATCCCCTTACTGCCTGTGATACACACAATGGTTTTCATCACATTTGCGAGGAAAAAACACTTTAACTCTGCAAAATATAAAGAAATAACTTTTGACGAACGGGAACGTAAATGGAAACAATATTTTTTTTGTGACCTCTACCACAGATAATAACTGCGTTTAGTTTCGACCTGGATTCGAGCCAGATTTAGCCAATTTGATAAAAATGTATAATTACTAAAATTAATGATAAATGTTGATATAAACTTGAAATAGGTATAAAAATAATGAAGTTTAATGAAGCGTATAGGTTTTGTGTAATGTAAGTTAGTTTATAGCTAATTTTTAAAGATGAAATTATTAACCGATTTAATTTTTTGGCTGAAAATTAAACCTCCTTAGTCAGAAATGATGTACGAAAGAGTTGCAAATTTTAAAAAGAAAGTCATTACTCCCTAGGGATGACAAACTCGCCATAATTCCCGCGGGAACAATTTAGGCCATTGTCCTTCTGTATACAGGCATGGAATAACACCATTTACGAGCAAGTGTGATGAAAAATTCATTTCTTTTGTTTTTCTCCTGATAGAAGGAACGAAAGAATTGCGTGCGACTGTCATTTCACTACATACCTATGGCGGGGAAAAATCCAATGGACATTTTCCGTGACATATTCAAAATTTACAGATAATGATAATTAAATAAAAATGTAAATGTAAATAAAATTTTAAATAAATTTTATAGCTTTATTCTTAAAATTTTTTAAATAACCATATTTCGTCTCAAAACTTATGAACACACTAAATAGGTAGTAAAAGTGGTAAATTATGATAGAATAATTCAAAATAAACATGTTTTGTTATGTAATGTAATACTCTTAAGTGCATCGGAGCCGAGATATTTAATATTCTTACTTGGGCGTACTTTTAGTACCAAAAACTGAACACTTAAATCAAATATCTTAACTTAATTTCTGAAAAAATATGTCATTAAAAAATTACGACATCAAAATTTTGGATTGTCCCAAATGTTCTGATGCTAGCGCGGACAGTAGGTAGATTTGTCATTTTACACGAGCTCCGACGTTTTTTACTACAAAAAATTACAATAAAAAAATACCAAAGAGACGATTTTACTTTATTTTTACTCTGACAAAAAGTAACAGAGTAATTTAAACAGTTAAGGGTTAACAAAAAGAAAAAACACTAAGTTTGTTCGGAAAATGTAACTTTCCACGTGATACAGCTATAAAAAGTTGCCTATCTAGCGCAATGTATTGACTATAGTCAAAATGAATTATTTCGCACAAACCACGAAATAAAACTCTTCGTAATAGAGTAACGGCCGCAGTTACGGTTAGATGTTGTTACACATTGATTTTGACCAGGTTCGATTTCCAGTTATGTATGAGAGTTAATAAAAATCTTTGAATGTAATTATTATTAAATCTAAAATCGACGTCATGGTTCCTAAGAACAGATCTCGCTATCTCTCATAGTTTCCGACTTCACCATACTGACCCATTTGGATTGTACACCCGGTATAGTCCTCCTCATAGATTTCGATGGCGGCGACCCTGACTTTTTTTTTCTTTTTTTTCCTAAAATATGAAAAAATTGTTATATAATTTATTTCCTAGCGTGAGCTCTAATGTGGCTCGCTAGACTGAACTTAGTTTTAAATACTTTGTCGCAAGCTACGCAATAGAGCTGGCCCTGCAAGTTGCATTCTCCTTATCCATTAACCTACCGCCAAACAGCAGTGTTCGCATTGTTGTGTTCCGGTTTGGGGATAAGACAGCCGGTGAAATGACTAGCATAGAGGCATTCCATCTTAGCCTCAGGGTTGGCAACGCATTTGCAGTCTTAGGATTGCATTGCAGTCTTGTGATTGCGAATGTCTATGGGTCACAGTTTCCACTTACCATCAGGTGGCCTGTGTGCTCGTTTGTCTACTTGATGCCATAAAAAAAAAAAAAAAAAAAAGTGTAAGTATAAGAGGGCTTGGGTCTTTCTTTTTGAGTTTGGCGTTTTAGGTCAAGCGTTTTTAGCCGGTTTAATTCACAATGACAGATAAGAACAAAACATTGTATAGCTATACCACCGTCACTCAACGTTTATTAGTAAGGGGGTTAGTGTCCATTTTTCATAAACCTGTTCGAAGAAGAACAAGTTAATTAACTCATCTCTGAAATGTCTCCCGCGTACGTAACGGCGGTAGCCGTCCATGCGCTGTGTAACAAGCGTAACGACTTTCAATTAAAAAATCTATTAAGAGTAAGGAATTCATCACGAGCACGGCGTGACGTTACAGCTAGCTTCATACCTCTATGGTATAAGTTCACAAACTTTACCGGCTGAATTATTTTGACCCTAAAAAAAAAACATTTCATAATAGTTTAGTTTAGTTATAGCCGGTGAAATGACTAGCATAGAGGCATTCCATCTTAGTCCTCAGGGTTGGCAACGCATTTGCAGTCTTAGGATTGCATTGCAGTCTTGTGAATGCGAATGTCTATGGGTCACAGTTTCCACTTACCATCAGGTGGCCCGTGTGCTCGTTTGTCTTCTCTATGCCATAAAAAAAAAAAGAATAGTTTATATATTCATCAATGTAATATTGCAATAAATAGTTGCATAGCATGTCAAAAAATACGAAATTACATTGAGATCGTCAAACATAAATACTGATAATCAAAGAATACATAAATTAAAAATAATTATAACAACAACAATTACACATCTAATAAACGGTCTCTCGTCCGATATAAAAATAAATAAATAAAAAGGTATGTTTTCAAATACCTGCGGATTTTCAGTTTCTATTCAGTAATTTGATTGATTAAATCACCTCTTTTCATGATGTCTTGCTTGCGAGTATGTAAATGTTTGATATTACGAAATATGATAGTAAAATAGTTGTTTAATATTCCAATAAAAAAACTAAGTAATAACATTTTGGGATGTTATTCCTTCGACCAAAATTATTTCAACCACACAGCAACGTTACGGAATTCACACACAAGTTTCCTCAACGTTACTCCCCAAAGCATAAATAACAATTTGTATTCCGCATTCTCCTTTGCTAATCAGATCACCGAGAAAGATATATTACTAGAAGGAATTTGACCCACTTAAGTGTATCAAACGTGCGCCAGCCCCAGCTGATACCCATATAAAAGTGTTCCCCCCGGGGCACATTATTTCACGGATGAAATCTCACTTTTTAATGGGCAGTGTCACATCCCTGCTAAATTACAGCGTTGGGGTTACTGCCAGAATTTATTTTAATGGAGAAGTACTGTTGTTTGGCGTTTTGTTTTTATTGTTATGTTTTTCTGTATTTTTTAGGGTTCCGTACAAAAAATTAAAAGACCGTCCGTTTGTCCGTCATATAGCTAATTTACTCCGAAACTAACTGGACCCATTGAGTTGAAATTTGATACATATATGTAAATTGATGATCCAAATACAGATGTGCAAAGTTTTTTTTTAAGATTCATTTTCGTGTGACTAATTAGGAAATTAAAAAAAATATATTTGCGAACCTTATTGTGTCACATATCAAATGAAAGGGCTCGTTATGAGGATCTCAAATATATTTGCGAACCTTATTGTGTCACATATCAAATGAAAGGGCTCGTTATGAGGATCTCAAATATATTTGCGAACCTTATTGTGTCACATATCAAATGAAAGGGCTCGTTATGAGGATCTCAAATATATTTGCGAACCTTATTGTGTCACATATCAAATGAAAGGGCTCGTTATGAGGATCTCAAATATATTTGCGAACCTTATTGTGTCACATATCAAATGAAAGGGCTCGTTATGAGGATCTCAAATATATTTGCGAACCTTATTGTGTCACATATCAAATGAAAGGGCTCGTTATGAGGATCTCAAATATATTTGCGAACCTTATTGTGTCACATATCAAATGAAAGGGCTCGTTATGAGGATCTCAAATATATTTGCGAACCTTATTGTGTCACATATCAAATGAAAGGGCTCGTTATGAGGATCTCAAATATATTTGCGAACCTTATTGTGTCACATATCAAATGAAAGGGCTCGTTATGAGGATCTCAAATATATTTGCGAACCTTATTGTGTCACATATCAAATGAAAGGGCTCGTTATGAGGATCTCAAATATATTTGCGAACCTTATTGTGTCACATATCAAATGAAAGGGCTCGTTATGAGGATCTCAAATATATTTGCGAACCTTATTGTGTCACATATCAAATGAAAGGGCTCGTTATGAGGATCTCAAATATATTTGCGAACCTTATTGTGTCACATATCAAATGAAAGGGCTCGTTATGAGGATCTCAAATATATTTGCGAACCTTATTGTGTCACATATCAAATGAAAGGGCTCGTTATGAGGATCTCAAATATATTTGCGAACCTTATTGTGTCACATATCAAATGAAAGGGCTCGTTATGAGGATCTCAAATATATTTGCGAACCTTATTGTGTCACATATCAAATGAAAGGGCTCGTTATGAGGATCTCAAATATATTTGCGAACCTTATTGTGTCACATATCAAATGAAAGGGCTCGTTATGAGGATCTCAAATATATTTGCGAACCTTATTGTGTCACATATCAAATGAAAGGGCTCGTTATGAGGATCTCAAATATATTTGCGAACCTTATTGTGTCACATATCAAATGAAAGGGCTCGTTATGAGGATCTCAAATATATTTGCGAACCTTATTGTGTCACATATCAAATGAAAGGGCTCGTTATGAGGATCTCAAATATATTTGCGAACCTTATTGTGTCACATATCAAATGAAAGGGCTCGTTATGAGGATCTCAAATATATTTTTGATATTGTTGTAAAATAGATAGTTTTAATTTTATAGTTGAAAGAAGACGAAAATTAACCATTGACCTCCCTGATCTCCGAAACTACTGAGACTAAAATTTTGGAAACAATACGAAATATAGTTCATGCTTGTAGATGAAAAACCTATAAGAAATGAATAAAAAACAACTTTAAAAAAATACGTATGTAGGGTACGGAACCCGCTCCACGCGTGTTCAACTCGTACTTGGCCGGTTTTTTCTCTATTATCTAGTTGTTCCTTATTTACTGTCTTAATAAACACATGTTACATATGCTATGGAAGAGCGGGGTCTCCTGGCACAGGTATATCTTTGCTTAAAAGGAGACTTCAGCCATGAATGTGACATTATGTGAACAGAAACTGAGAAGGGGGTGAACCTACATATTTAAAGCTAGGGTGAATTCGCTTCATTGTCGGTCAAATCTTCATCCTACAACGGCAAGAGTTATATCCTGTATGTGTCCCAGAAACCAACGTCAACCCATTAAGGGCTGATAGGCCTACTAATTACCAACCAGAATAACACATTTTAAGTTAAGGAAAAATATACCTTAGTTTTCGAGATATTGGTCATTTTAATCGGATTTTTTGTAATTTTTCCTTATGTCCGTGATACGAAAATCCCTAAATTCATGCATTAGAATCAGTATGAAATAAGGAAGTTTTTAACGCTTCATGCCAATTTTTTTTTCTATATTTTTCAGTTACTTTCTCCATACTAAGGGAACCCCGCGTTTGTTTTTCACCAAGTATGGAAAAAAAAACTTTGTGCGTTTACTCAAAAAGTTGTAATGAAAAAAAAAAAGGCATGTAGGTTTAAAAACTTCCTTATTTTACAGTGATTCTAATCATGAAAGAAAACACTGAAAAAAAATAGAATACATACATGAATTTAGGGGTTTCTCGTATCACTGACATAAGGAAAAATGACAAAAAAAACCGATTAAAATGATCAATATCTCGGAAACTAATAACAATTGCTTGCGGGTGGTAGGACCTTGTGCAGGGTCCGTCCGGATCGCTACCACCGTCTTATCCATTAACCTACCGCCAAACAGCAGTGTTCGCATTGTTGTGTTCCGGTTTGGGGGTAAGACAGCCGGTGAAATAACTAGCATAGAGGCATTCTATCTTAGTCCTCAGGGTTGGCAACGCATTTGCAGTCTTAGGATTGCATTGCAGTCTTGTGAATGCGAATGTCTATGGGTCACAGTTTCCACTTACCATCAGGTGGCCTGTGTGTTCGTTTGCCTTCTCTATGCCATAAAAAAAATAAAAAAAATTGCTGAACATACATGGGGGTTAAATCGATAACAATGGCCTGATAAATCAATTAATAATATAAAAATACATGTGTGTTTATGTATCTGTGTGCTGATTGTGGCATCGTAGAATAGACCGACATGGAAAACAGATACACTCGTCTCTTTTTAGCGTCGTGGGTTAAAACGAAGCAGTGAACATAATTATTTGACCTGACCATTATTTTGTAAACAACATAACCTAAAAATAGACGACAATTACCCATTGTTCAGTACATCACAAGGATCGTCTTGTTTGAATCGTCCAGTGCCAAGTGAGTCAACAAGGAGTCATGTTTTTATACAACTGCGTGACAATGGCACGGAACGTTTTACTAGCTAGTTAAAACGGAGCGAGTTTGAATTTATTATCATTGCCTTAGGAAGTGTAGATAAATATTATTTAAAGCTGCTGGAGAGTTGTTATTCTTGTACAATATTTATAATGCTACTGCTGCCGAGTTGCTTGTGTAAACAAACTTATATTTATTGTTATACATTGCATTGCAATAAATAAATAAATTAATTAATTGAAATGTGGAATAAAAGAAGATGTAGTGACTAAGATTGAAAAGGGCATGCTTCGATGGTTCGATCATTTGGAAAGGATGGATGAAAGAAGATTGACGAAAAAGATACAGATCCAAAGTGAGTGGACGGGTCGTAAGGGGCCGCCCTAGGCGTACTTTTTCGAGTCAAATCGGAGAAATACTGGAAAAAGGGCCGAATCTTAAGTACCCGAAACCGACGTGCGTGTATGACTCGATGAATGAATGTGGAAGAAGCGAAAGAAATTTGTCAAGATCGTAGCAAGTTGAAAGAAGTGGTCTCTGCCTACCCCTCTGGGAAACAGGCGTGATTTAATGTATGTATGTAAATATTCAAAACAGCGTTCGGAATGCACGTATGTCAAATTTCAAGTTTAAAGAGATACTAACAGTCATGACCGATCATAACTCTTACTCGAGTGACTTGAGTATCTTCATTAACGCTACATAAAGACGTTCCACTCCGTTCCATATCTATACGTTAATGAACAAATACCGACGGTGTTCTTACCGTCGCTGTAGTTATTTCAACTATACAAATATTCGTGTTTGATAAAGACCTTGGAGATCCGTAATTGGCCAATGTTCTTTGTAATTTGTACCGTGTATTCATCGTGTCATAATATTTATTTATGTGACTGGTGCATAATGAGAGGCATTAAAACACTCGTGTGATCTTATTATGAAACTCGCCTCCCTAGCTTTATCTACATGCATATCATAATTTCTACAAAATATGAAAAACCTGTAGCTATGTTGAGCTTAGAAAGTTGTGTACTATATAAGACGAGTAAGAATGAACAGACTTTAATTTGAAACGCCATAATATACTTTTGCCTAGTAGGATAGGACTCAAACAAATCATATCTTTTTTAGGAAACAATAAATTAATCCAAAAAGAAATATTGCGTTACTATTGCCATAGTAAAATAACTGCCCAGTTATCATATCATCTTATCTTACCTTATCTTATGAGCGCGTCGGTGGCCTAGTGGCTTAGGGGGTCGACTCGTGATCGTAAGGTACCGAGTTCGAACCACCGCGGTCACCAGGTCACCACATACCAATGAGTGTTTCTAACTTAACTTACTGAGTGTGTAAGAGGGTAATTGCTCAAAAGATCCTATAGGGTCGAAGTGTATCCGATAGGGGCCCATCTGTAAGGGTTCTCTGTCGTTTGCCCGAAAGTCATTTGCCTAATTCTATCACTTGCCATAATATTCATTCGCCATAAAGGCATTTTTTCTGAAATCGTGAACTATTCAGAATTGTTATAAAACAAACCTAACCTAACCTATTGGGCTCTATACGATGGCATGTAAAAATTACCTGAAAGGTTTACAGTTTCAGAAAAATACCTTTATGGCAAATTAACATTATGGCAAGTGACACAATTATGGCAAATGAAATTCGGGTAAACGAAGTGATCCGATCTGTAAGATGTTATATCATTATTAAAACTCTTTACTTATAAGTATTTACATTCAAACCGGGTGAGCTTAACTTCCACATTACCAAAGCTTTTACACAAAAGGCTGACAATTCGCCACTCTTTGAACAGGTGTGCGCGAAAGCTGAAAAACTACGGTATCCAAGCTAATTCCGGGATTCTGGAAAAGCCCCGGGATTCCGCACTTGCCAGTCCCGGGCGATGCAAATATTTGCGGGCAAATAAAACAAGCCGGTGTGATTTGCACCGGGAATGTGTCTTTCGTAGAGGGTGAGAGAGAGACGGGAAATCGTGCGGCAATTGTTAATTTTTAGGGGCGTACCCAGAGGGTATAAACGGGATCCATTACTAAGACTCTACTGTCCATCTGTCTGTCTGTTACTAGGCTGTATCTCATGATGAGCTAAACGGTTGAAATACTAAAAAACAGAATAAAATATTTTTCATCACACTTGCTCGGAAAGGGTTTTATAACACGCAGGCGTTTAGGGCAGTTATAGCCGACTTAGCTCCCGCGGGAGTTATAGATTTTCATAACTCCCTAGGGAGTTATGAGTTTAGTTTTAAAATATAGACTCCACTTGTACATCATTTCAGACCAAGGAGGTGTAAAATCAGCCAAGGTTTATTTCCTATATTAAAAATTTGGCTACAAACTAATTTTACTGTTTAATTAAACTTATACGGCACATTTGTTTGCATTATATTTCTATATTTTACCATTATTTCAGAGACATTTGCAATTATTTTATTAAATTTCATTTTGAAAATTTGTACAATCTGGCAGAATGGCCTGTATTTGTCAAGTTAAAAAAAAAAGCAATTCCAGGCATTATCTGTGGAAGACTAAAAAAAAGTTGTCAAACTCTTTTAGCTTAGCGAATCGAGTTCGTTTAATTTTGTTTGATTGTTGTTTCCGAAGCGTATTTTGTTTAAAGGTACGAAATAAACATACTAAATATGACTTCCTCATCGGAAGAATCTGTAGTGATATCAACACCACCTGATTTGTTAAATGCGGCTCAACTACTCAACAATGATTTGCTGCCAGCGAAATCTAAAGAAAAGGTTTTTTTTTCTATTTGTTTTTTATTTCCTCGCTAATGTGATGAAAATCATTGTGTGTATCATGGGCAGTAAGGAGATTGCAAACTCGAGTCATTAAAAGCCCTCCGCCTTCGGCGTCGGGCTTCTAATAGTCTCTCGTTAGCAATCCTCTTCTTACCGCCCTTGATGCACAATGTACTATTTTTCTCAAACATGCGGGGAAAGAACGGTTTTCCGATTGAAACACAAGGGCGGAAAGTGCCTCATTTTACTCCTACGAGTAAAAAAACCATATGAAAACATTTTCCGTCCATGTCCATATTGTTTATTAAAAGTGCTCTCTATTGCATATAAAATCGAAAGGAACGTGAAAAAAATCCCGCACACCCAACTTGTGGGTGCAGTGTGGGCCGGCGGCGGCGCGTTGTGCGTGAAACTATCTTAACTAATACGCGTAGTTTTCAAACAAACATTCTCTCCGAATTTCTTATACTTAGGTTTTTAAATAATTATGTATTTGTATCATTTCCTCGCATTATTTGAGAAAAGCATTATATTTTCCTCGGCGGAAACGAGGATTTCCTGACTCGTATTTTAGCAGGCCTCGCTATTGCTCGGCCAGCTAACCACCTCGTCAGGAAAATCCTTACTTTCCGCGCCTAGGCAACAATGTACTATTTAAGTGGGGCTCTCATACAACAGACGTGATTTTTTTGCCGTTTTTTGCTCGTTATTAATAACGGCAACTGTTATAGTGTCTAATGTTGTATAGATAATGGTACGGAACCCTTCGTGCGCGAGTCCGTCTCGCACTTGGCAGGTTTTCTAGAGTTCCGGTGGGACCCTATTACTAAACTAATCTCAACTCTAATGCTCGTCTCGAGATGTGACAAAAATGACAGTGTTCTATGGTTTGACGTTTACTTTGACGTATATTGTGACGCGCCTCTCAGCCAAGATGAGTTTATTAATACGGCCCTAAGGCCTGTGTACGAAGCAACGTCTCACAGCACAGATAAAGGAAAAATTGCGAGAACCGTAAACTTTTAGTTACATCATATAATAAAAATATTTTAATTTTTTTTTAAGTTGCGACCCCTTTCCTCTCACACGCGCAAGGGTATTAAATTGAAATTCATATAAAAGTTTGTAAGGAACGCGCACTTGACCTTTTTTTTTCACTTTATGCAGCTGTGTGTTTCAGACGGGTGGCGTATAAGTAATAAAACTGTCAAAGGTTGACACTTCAATTAAGGAACGCAAATAACCAGGCAAATTCATAGCTGGTTAATTTTAGAGTAGATCGAATGAACTGGTTAATTTTTGTATTCGTAAAATATAATATTATTATTAGAATCCACAATTTGACCACTACTCTTTCTCCAAAGTTTGGTAAATGCAGCAGTGATTTCTTACACAGAAATTGATGATCTTTCAGATGAGCCTTTGGTTGTTTGAGGAGATTGATCATCTATACTTACTATACCTCCTGAGGTTCCTTGTACTAATAGTAGTACAAAATACGGCCATTGGAATAAAGATCTAATGCCAAGGAATTAAATTGGAATTTCTTTTGTTTTTATGACTACTGATAAAATTATAAAATTAACTTTATTTCATTCATAATACTCGTAGATTCATATTCCACTGACAAATTTCGTTGTATGGTGGGCCTTAGGAGGCTATCCTATTATTATAAAGCTGAAGAGTTTGTTTGTTTGCCTGAACGCGCTAATCTCAGGAACTACTGGTCCGATTTGAAAAATTATTTCAGTGATAGATAGCCCATTTATCGAGTTTAGTGTCGTGGGCTGTACAGTCAACAGCATAAATAAGTGATCATGTACTTTGTCGCTTTCAATCGTTTTACAATTTTGTATAACATTTCAAACACGATGTTACAGTGACAAGGTACATAAATGACTTGCTTTTGATATTATGTTATCAAATGCTGTTTATCATTAACGATACGATGACATGTCAAGAGCTATATGGTTTTGAAGAGTAGGTAGAATCGACAGACGAATTAACAAGCGAAAGTTGTTTCGTCGTCAGAGCGTAAATTGCATTCTGCCGTTTAATTCAAGTTAACCCTTTTTGCAACATTAAAAACTCCTCGTAAGGTCAAGGTTAATCTAATTAGGAGCATCCAACGTGTTCGTCATTTATCAAATTCTCTAGCTCTTGCTCTATTTTGGTAACAAATAGACCCCAATTCTCGCGTTGATAGAGATCAACTCGGTCATGAGACATCTCGAACACGACGTCAAATTTTAATACAATAATAAAATTTTAAAATGATAAGTTTGTAATTGAAAAAACTTATTTTTAGTGGACATTTATCTTTTGAAATTATAATTTATAAGGAGGAGAGAGGAGAGGACCCAGGAGACGTCACCATGGCAACGAGCACAAATACTTGATTGACCCTTAAAACGTAAAACAAAACCATATTCAATGCAACAAACAATGCGAACAATTTGATTTGGTTCTTATAGCCATGTTCTTTTTTTATGGCATAGAGAAGACAAACGAGCACACAGGCCACCTGATGGTAAGTTTAAACTATGACCCATAGACATTGCAATCCTACGACTGCAAATCTGTTTCCAACCCTGAGGACTAAGGCCCGTATCAACTCTAATGCTCGTCTCGAGATACGTCAAAAATGACAGTGTTCTATGGTTTGACGTTTACTTTGACGTATCTTGTGACGCGCATCTCAGCCATACATACATATGTACATAAACCCACGCCTTTATTCCCAGAGTGGGGTAGGCAGAGCTACAGAATTACCAACAACTCTAAAAACTTGTTAATAATTCTGTAACCACATTTTGCACTTTTAGGCTAAGATGTTTACCAGTGTATTAGTGACAGGTTGCAACTGTTGCAAGCCCATCGCCTAACAGTACTATCTCAGCCAAGAGTTAATTAATACGGCCCTAAGATGGAATGCTATCGTCATGCTGATAGATTTGTGGCCACCACCCTTTGTCGCCTTCGCTTTGGTCATGCTTGTACCCCAGTCCACTTAGCTAAGATCAGGATAAAGGATAGCTCTCTTTGTGAGTGCGGTTTGGACGAAGGCTCTCCTAATCATATTTTCTTTTCGTGCCCTAAGTTCCCATGCTCTCTTTACGACTTAATCCCTTTGGAATTTCCTCGTCCTATAAATATGAAAAACTTATTAACTCTTGTAAATAGTCCTCTCATTAAACATTTAGTTTCATTCATAAATATAGACGCATGCCTTAGGCCTTTTTACGTGTGCCTTTTAAACCTGACATTGGCGAAATCATAGTGGCAACACAAATGACATATGCCACTAAACAAAGATCTATCTAAGATGGAATGCCTCTATGCTAGTGTATTTTATCTGAAAGGAATAAATATTTCAGTCTCACCGTTTTGATAATTGGCCTGTCTCTACAGCCTGTTACCAGGCAATCAATGGATGCATTCGGTCCGGGGCTATTTCCGAAACGGGAGAGCTCATCAGAGCAAATATCGGGAGTAATTCGGGGAAGTGGGTAGATCTATCGACGAACTATAGGCAGGTCGGATGTTGAAACATTTCTGGAAGCTTGCTCATGCGGATATAAAAAATCGGGCATGAGCATGTCGGACCATGCTATAATGTTATGTGATAGTTTTTCTTTAAAATTCGTGCTTTCATTTACGATATTTGTGGTTCACGTAACTTTAGCCAAAATGAAACTTTTCGAGTTAAGACTGCGCCGAGCGTACGCCGGATGTACAGTGGCGCCCTCATTACTATTATTGTGTTATAATAAACTTAAGTATTTTCTTGAAACTGGACGGTGTGATTTTGTACTACAAATAAAAACACAACACAACACACACAACGCAACCTGTCACTAATATACACATGATATACATCTTAGCCTGTATGTGCAAAATGTGGTTACAGAATTAACAACTGGCTGTTAAAGTTGTTGGTAATTCTGTAGCTCTGCCTACCCCACTCTGGGATGAAGGCGTGACGGTATGTATGTATGTATGTATAAAAACACAACTTATAGGGTATATCACATAGTTTAATAACAATTCACCTTCGAGCTATCAACTTAACGGAAAAAAGTGGCCGCTTTTCCCGTTAAGCTGACTATTCAAAGGGTAGTTGTTATTAAAGTTTGTTACGTATCCCATAAATTGTGTTTTTACTTGCGCTACAAAAACGCATCGTCTGATTGCAAGGAAATTCAAATTCAAATTCAAATACGATCTTGACAAATTTCTTTCGCTTCTTCCACATTCATACATCGAGTCATGCACGCACGTCAGTTTCGGGTACTTAAGATTCTGCCCTTTTCTAGTATTTCTCAGTTTGATTCGAGAAAGTACGCCTAGGGCGGCCCCTTCCGACCCGTCCACTCACTTTCGATCTGTATATCTCTTTCGTCAATCTTCTTTCATCCATCCTTTCCAAATGACCCATCGAAGCATGCCCTTTTAATTTCTGTTCTTTTTAGAACTAATGATAAAATTAGAAGTTTGAGTTTATTTCATTCACATTCCATTGATAAATTTTGTCGTCTCGATTTTTTTACGATTACCTCTCTGAGCCTCTGAGTTACACCGTGGACAGACGTACATGACGAAACTATTAAGGTTCCCTGTACTTAGTTTCTATTATTCCACTTTTTTTATATAAGTTCTAACTTTTAAAATGTGTTGACAACCATAAGGACCAAGAACCCTCAAAGCTAATTATTTAACCCCTTCTTCGTCTCTCTATTCTCGATCTTGTATTGTGTATTCTTTCCTCTTGCTGGTATCTGGAAGTTTAGATCAAACGTAATTTAGCTTGCGAGAGACAAGGCCAGCTAATCCCATTTCAGTTTGCTTTGATGTTTACGGCGGCAATCGTTGTTCTGAAGCGTGAAATCAATGTTGACGTGGTCTTGGAATTTACTGGCATTCAGTATTTAAATGATATGCTCCATTTGTTTGGCGAACTACAAGTTTTAGACCAACTTCGAGAAACAACTGAACACAAACGCTAAAGGGCAAAGAGTTTTCAAAAGGAGGCTTTCCGGAAAATTATAAAAGTAACCAAGATTTATTCCTAAATAAAGGGAATAAAGGCTTGTAGCACTGTTAGGCGATGGGCTTGCAACCTGTCACTAATACACTGGTAAACATCTTAGCCGATCTTATTTAAGATTTTATTCCTATTTATTTCTAGCAAAGCACATGACGTCACAGTGCATAATCTCTTTAATCGCTGTCTAATTTGCAGTTTAAAATGCATTTATCATCCGTATTTCTTGACCTAAATGAATTATAATTTCACTTTTGGTGATCTCTTTTACGGTATTTTCATATTTTGTTGCGAAATGCTATTTAAATAATACATACAATTATTCATCATATTATGAGAATTCTGGATTTTAATCAATTCGGAATTATGTACAGTCACGAGATTAAACTTGGTACCCACCTTAGGTCCAAAGTGAAATGACTTGACATCTCTAATGACATTGACGACTTCTAGGATATTTTTCTTGAAATGGGTCCCAAATTAACGCTCGTGACAGTACTGCACCCACAGCTTGATCTTTTTTTGTATCGTTATAAGCGGGCATTCCGCAACTATACAAATATAACAATATAATAATCAATATAATATGATGATCAAAATATACAACCATGTACCAAATTCCATCAAAAGTGATAATAAATTATCTTTATTTATAAGCAAGTTAAAAGTATTTTTAAGTGATAACTGCTTTTATAGTCTAAGTGAATTTTTAAATACCGAATCTAGAGATAAGGAATTCAAGTATAATTCTTTATAATGTACAAGTAATATAATTATAAATAAATGGGAAAAATATATACTTAATATAAAACTGTAGGTACCTTAATAATAAGTTATGTAAGAATTATTGATATGTGCAATATTCGTAGCTAATATTTTATTCTATTAATTAGGTCCTAGCCCTACTGTCCTAAGTGGCTACGCCCTCGCAGGGTGTCATATGTACCTATACCTTCCATGTAATTCCATCTATATACCTGTAATATGACTTGCAATAAATGAATTTGAATTTGAATTTGAACTCGAGGTCTTGCGCTTATTTTGCGTGTATCTTGTTTACTCAACAATGATCTAAATTCTCTCCGACTGTACAAGATGAAGACAGCGGTTCCAATTAGAGACGCACGCGCGCCGGAACAATGTCGGCGATGACGTCGAAGCTATATTCGATGCGTTGATTTAAACGTTACATTCGATTATTTTTGGCGAGTTCTCGATCGTGTTTGTGGGTTAGACTTTCGATTACCGATGCATCTGAAGCGTGTTTCGGTGTCGGTATTTTCGCACTAGAAAAATCTGTGAAATCATAGTATAGTGGGACTCCAAAAGGGTCTTCCTTAAACAACGTTCTGGTTCAGAGGTCAAGAAAATAATGTCTTGCAATAAAAGCAGATGTTTTGCAAACATAGAAAACAGGTGTTATAATAGTTCTTTGAATACATACATACATACATAAACTCACGCCTTCGTTCCCAGAGTGCGGTAGGCACTAGGCAGAGCTACAGAATATCCAACCGCTCTAAAAACTTGTTGTTAATCTGTAACCAGGCTTAGATGTTGTAATGATCGACATGAAAAGTAGAGTGTTTAACTCGGGTGAAAGCCACCATTTATTTCACCCTCGAAATATTGGCGCTCTCTCTCTATACTCGAGCTGGCTCGGGAGCCAAAATACGAGTATCTCTCGACTTTCATCCCTCGGTTAAGACTGCGCCGAGCAAACGTCGAGCGTCCAGTGGCCATTACTATTACTATGTTTTCTAATTAACTAAAGAATTTTCTTGAAATTAGACGATGCGTTTTTGTAGTGCAAGTAAAAACAATTTATGGGATACGTAACAAACTTTAATAACAATTACCCTTTGAGTAGTCAGCTTAACGGGAAAAGGCGGCCACTTTTTTCCGTTAAGTTGATAACTCGAAGGTGAATTGTTATTGAACTATGTGATATACCCTATGACTATGAGTTGTGTTTTTATTTGTAGTACAAAAACACACAGTCCAATTTCAAGAAAATACTTTAGTTTATTATAAAACACAATAATAGTAATGAGGGCACCACTGTACATCCGGCGTAGGTACGCTCGGCGCAGTCTTAACAATCTATTATACTTGTAAATGATCAGTAATTATTTTATATCCTCATGATTAGTAGCGGTGGTTTTGCATAATAGGTTTACGTTGCAGCAAGCCCATGGGGGCCAACCATGTGGGAAATTAGTCTCTGACTAGCCACTGACTCATGAGCGTTGAGCGGAATCTAATTTGCCTAAACTTGCCTTAATTATTGCATCGATTAATACCTATTATGTACAGTTCAGTGACCGTATTATAGTACATTGTGTATTAAGGGTGGTAAAGAAAGAATTACAAACGAGAGTCTGTTAGAAGCCCGAAGCCGTAGGCTGAGGGCTTTAATGACTCGAGCTTTGTATTTCCTTTACCACCCGTGTAACATACAATGTTTTTCATCACAATTGCGAGGAAATGAAATAAAATCAGACAAAAGATCATATTTTTAACTTATTAGCGGCAGACTACATCATTGTCTGTGACTTACCACAGATAATGTCAAACGTGTTCGGAGTCCGATTCTAGTGACATATGAGATCAATAGTTTATTATGCGAGATTGTTAGGAAATAGTATTCAACTGACATTTCATCTCGAATGAAACTTCATATCGAATGGCACAAGAATTGGGGTCCTGACGTATTGTGATAGTTTGAGTCCACGTATAATATTTAAAAAAAAAGCTATTACGCACTTAAGTAACGTAATGGTAAAAAAAAGGCCCGCGGGTATTATTTTGGATTTACGGTCGATTTTTCTAGCATGTTAGGACACTATTTACGAGCAAGTGTGATGAAAAATCTATAATATAAAAATGAATCGCAAAATGTGTTGGTGAGCGCATAGCTCGAGAACGGCTGGACCGATTTGGCTGATTTCTTTTTTGTTGTGTTCGTTATTGTCAGGGTAATGTTTATATGTAAGAAAAAATAGAAAAATCCAACGGGAAGGTCGAGAATTTGCAGCGGGCGAAGCCGCTGGCGGGCAGCTAGTTTTTAATAAAAAGACCCCAGGGGTTTATTTAACATGGTAAAACAGTATAAAGAAACGCCTGTAACATGTGCGTAGTTTTATTTAATAACCTTCCCAATGAATTGAGGGTGTTCGGATCCCTTTGACTGCCATACATATCGTTGGTCATAATGTATTGTTAGTCATACTTTTTTTTGTCATAACTTCTTTCAGGCTGAAGTTACAGTTTTTAATAAACGGTTATCGTGTAGATTAGTTAGGTTAGGTTAGGTAGGTTTTATAAAAATCCTGAAAAAATAACCGTGTCCTGAGAAAAATGCATTATGACTTGCGAAAATTATGACTTAACACACATTATGACTAAAAATAATTATGGCAGTCAATAGAGACCCGAGGGTGTTACATGGTAGGGTGCTCAGGGCTATTGTAAGTTGACAGCAACGCGAGCATAACAACGCTGATGCATGCTGCGAGCTAACTAGCGACCCGCCCTCGCTTCGCTTCGGTTTATTTGAGTTTTCTATAACTCACGTACATAAAACAAAATTTATTATACATAAAAACCTTCCTCTTGAATCACTCTATCTACTAAAAAAAACCGCATAAAAATCCGTTGCGTAGTTTTAAAGATCTAAGCATACATAGGGACAGACAGCGGGAACCGACTTTGTTTTATACTATGTAGTGATTTATTTTTGCGAGCTATTATAAAATTACCGCATAAAAATCCGTTGCGTAGTTTTAAAGATCTAAGCATACATAGGGACAGACAGCGGGAACCGACTTTGTTTTATACTATGTAGTGATTTATTTTTGCGAGCTATTATAAAATTATTGTGGCCAACATGTCAATTATTGTGTCTTATCTAATATTTTGCATGTCGATTTTAATGTCGGCTGAATACCTGATTCTGTGATTTATTTTATGATCTTATTGTAACGTATTCTAGCAAATAAACATTCCTATATTTCTATTTCTATTTCTATGTTTTTTTACTTGAGAGTAATGACGGGCGATTAAATCAGTTAATTACACGTCAAATGCAATATGGTTTAACCAAGTTGACCCGCAGCGGATAAAGCATGTGTCACTCTCAAACGTACCTATGGGTAAGAAAGTGACAGATGTTATATCCGCGTTTATTATATCGAAATTCACGTCAATATGCCCGTATTATGGTCGGTTTTATCGCGGTTCATATAGCATCTGTCACTCTCGCATTTACATAGTAGCCAGAAAGGTGTCAGATCTTTTATCTACATCGTTAAACTAATATTATAAAGCTGAAGAGTTTGTTTGTTTGCTTGAACGCGCTAATCTCAGGAACTACTGGTCCGATTTGAAAAATTCTTTCAGTGATAGATAGCCCATTTATCGAGGAAGGCTATAGGCTGTATATCATACTCACATAAACCGAAGCGAAGCGAGGGCTGGTCGCTAGTAAGTAATAAGCCTGAAACACTACTATCAAAGCTAAAATGACATGCATATCTAGCGTACATATTCATCTATTATAAACTTTGCTTGCCGTTACCGTGTGGTTGCCGGATTAGAATAGTGCCACTCCGTGTCTTTCCGTGGATGTCGTAAAAGCCGAATAAGGTAATAAAGGTGTGTAGTACTGTTAGGTGATTTAATGTATGTATGTATGTATAGAATTATCAAAAAGTTTTTACAGTTGTTGGAAATTCTGTAGCTCTGCCTACCTCACTCTGGGAATAAAGGCGTGAGTTTATGTATGTATGTATATAAACTTTGCTGTCATAGTAATAAGTGCATTCGTGCATCGTGCTTGAAGCATTATCGATCTAGTAGCATGTGTCATTTTCCGTGGGAGCCTACAGCTGCGTGTTTCATGAAAAATGCATCAAATAGCTGGTTACGTACCAGAATGCATCATGCAGTCTATTTATTATTAATCGTGATGCACGTTGGAGTTGTCATGGCACAGCAACGTATGACACGAAATAAATTGTAAATGTTATTTGTACATACTTACATACATAAACTGACGCCTTTATTCCCAGAGTGGGGTAGGCAGAGCTACAGAATTTCCAACAACTATAAAAACTTTTTGATAATTCTGTAACCACACTTTGCACACTTAGGCGAAGATGTTTACCAGTGTATTAGTGACAGGTTGCAAGCCCATCGCCTAACAGTACTACAAGCCTTTATTACCTTAGTCGGCTTTTACGACATCCACGGGAAGATACGGAGTGGCACTATTCTAAGCCGGTTACCACCCGGCATGTAATTTGTTTGTTTGTAAACTAAATAAACCGTTGTTTTCGACAAGTGCGTCTTCCCAACTAACAATTTAACGTCGTTCAAAAGTTTAGCAAACGTTATCTTAATACCTTTGATCGTAATAGCTAAGTCATACTAATGTTTTAATAACGTTTACTAAACGCGAAAATGGCCCCAGTTATACGACCTACTTTGTCGTATAGTGGTCATACAGAAGTCACAAGCCGTCTTCGTTAACGTCATTCAAAAGTCATATAAACGTTATGGAATTACCACTTTTGTTGTATTGTGGTCGTACAGGTGTTTTTGAATGACTAAAACGTTTTATTTGAGTCAAGGAACACAACACCTGTAAGACTTCTTATTCATTTTTCTTGTCAGTGGCACTTTGTGATTGTGTTTCGAGATTTGAGTGCAAAATAAATAGTTACAAGGAAATAAAAGGGAAATGTTATTTAACTTTCATATTTTACTAACTTTATCTGTCTCTTATGCCGTTTAGTTCGACTGGGAATTGAAGTTTTATGATAATATACCTATGTAAATACTATTCAGATTTTCATGCCCCCTCGTAATTTTGTGTTTAAATCATTATATTTTTATCAATAAAAATATGTTTGTATCTAAAAATGTAGGAAATTGTTGCTTTTGTCGTACACTTATCTCTTTACGACGTTGTAAAAACATAAAGTCATATTAAGGTTATTTTAAAACCATGCAATACGCCATGACAGCTAGCTATTAGGGTAGGTAGGGTTTTTTGATAACAGGAAATCCCTATTAACTTTCCTTTTGAAAGTTCCACTACGTTTTAGTTTTCTCCACGTATTTTTTGCTTCCATTTTTCGTAGTTTCTATACAGCGTTCCGTAAAATAATGGCGGCCTAGACGTTTTAAAGTCAAAACCTGACTAAAATGCGACTACAGGTTAGATTAAAGTCAGGAAATGACATTAAACGGCCATCATGCAAATAAACGTTATATTTAAGTTTTAAATAAACAACAAAGTCATTTAAGAGTCGCTTATTAACCGCAGAAAAACAAGATAGTGGTGGTTTTATAAACGTCACTGTAAAAACGTCTATACAATGCTACGTTATATAAATGTCATATAAAGGTTTTTCAAACACCTAATTTGGTCAGTTCAAATCGTTTAATGGACTATAACGTTAGTATGACAATTGCGTTGTCGTACAAACGTTTAAGCTAAGACTGTAATAAAACGTCGTATAGTTTAGTCTTACCGACGTTGCTAAGACCAGTGTATTATGACATATTCGTCGCACGACTAATAGGTTAAATTAAAGACGTCTATAGGACCTAGTAGTCATCTCATTACCATTATAAGACTGCTATCCAACTTTATGTCGTACAAGTCAAGACTTATGCGACGTTTTTGTTTGTTGGGTTACTGCTGATCACTAACGGGGCCGAAACGACCGGAAACGCCATGGATATCACACGCGAGGACAATTTTTAACCCCCGATGCAAAAAAGAGGGATGTTATAAGTTCGACGTGTAAGTCTGTGTGTGTCTGTGGCACCGTAGCTCTTAAACGGATGAGCCGATTTGGATGCGGTTTTTTTAATTTGAAAGCTGGTTTTTTAGCGGTGGTTCTTAAACATGTTTTATAAAAATCGGTTTTAGGAGCCACATACTTTAAAAAACATTGCTAGAAAATTTGATTTCAAATAAAAAAAACCGCATCCAAATCGGTTCATCCGTTTGGGAGCTACGATGCCACAAACAGACACTCAGATACTACATAGAAATAGAGATACACGTTATAAACTAACACTGCCTACGAAGCTAGCGATCTTGGGTTCAAATCCCGGTATAGGGCAGATATATTTGTGTGATGAGCACGAATATTTTATTCTTAGTCATGGATGTTTTCCATGTATTTAAGTATATATTTCTCTATATAAATATTCATATCGTTGTCTAGTACCAACAGTACAAGTCTAGAGCTTTTTGGGACTAGGTCAACTGGTGTGACATTGTCCCTATGTTTTTTTTAAAAGTCACTTAACATTTCAGTTCGCTCTACATATTGTCTCGTTCGTGTTTCTTTCGTATATCGGCATACCGGCGACCTTCAGGTAACAAAAGCCGCGAAATTTTAATGAGGTTGTATAGACGGTGCGTGCGGCACGAGTGGAGAGCGGGACATTTTCTCACGTCATGTGACATGAGAGAAAAAAAGAAACGTTTTTTTACGACACGGTTAGCCTCTATGGTATGTCACAAAAAGGCGGCAAATTTTAAAATATCACTGGCTGGTAACACGAAATGCATGACGCTTGAGGGCCTACTTTGAAAATCGAATTTTAAAGTTACGTTAGCTCAATTCCTGTCAATCATCGTTCGAGATTAAATGGCCATAGGTAAAATTGTTGCCATGTAAAGAATTTAAAAAGGCTTGTGACACGACTCGCTGGTCTTAAGCAATACCTAAACAATACATATTATTAATTTTAGACATCATGTTTCATAGTAACATTTACTGCTTTAGACCTACATAATCGATATCTATATAAAATAGAAATAGTGTTAGTTTTATTTTTCAAAACGTCCGGGTAGGTACGATTCCTGAGCTGAGTATTTTTTTTTATTTGAGTGCTTGTTTTTTGTTAGTAAAATCGATTACATGGTTCCTAAGAACAGATCTTCGTATTTCTTATAAGTATGGTCCTATGAAATTGGCATTTTATATAGAGAATTTTATGAAAACTGTGGTTTTCATACCTTTAATTTTGCGGATTATTTATTAACGTCAAATGCAAACCAAACAAAATTCTGTCAGGAATATAAGACACTTCCAAGCTGTATTATAGATATTATATAATTTAATTACCTACTTAATTACTTAAAAATAGTTAGCTTCATAAAACTCTGCATAATTGAAACACTTGAGTTCACACTTTAATTTTAAACATTAAGTAAGAAGTTTTACCATAGTGCATTAAAAAAATTAAAAAAAAATTTGGACGTTAAAAAAAACGCCCATTTCATAGGTAAGGACCCAATAGTTTTAGACTTTCCCATACTGACCTATTTAAATGTTACACCTTGTATATTTAACCCTAACCTCCCCAGTAAAATATTAATCCACATAGTTTTACATGCGTTGACAAAACCTAGCTACAAAAGCTAGGGCACCTAGCCTTTGCGTAGGTACTCGTACTCATACAGTATTCATTCGGGCCGTTCTGAACTTGATTATTTCATGAACATGGGTATCGTGGGGCGAATTGCACATAAATTGCTTTGTTTAAAGCGTATGTTAAGGTACAGTTAGCAGCAGAAGTGGCTACGCAATCGAAGAGGTCGAAATGATCTACACTCGACTCTATGGTCAAGAGTATACGTCGTGTTCAGATCATTAGTACATGTTATTCTGCTTTACGTTGGATACTTCGTTCATTAAATACAAAACGGACACATTTCAAAATGAGTCAGTGTTGCATTTTATAATTAGAAGCTATTCGTATAAGATTTTTAATGCAAGAGCAACTTATTTTGGAATGTGTCCTTTTTGTATTCAATGAGCGACTTGGCTTTGTTTTAAACCTGTTAGGTTAGGGGACGCTATACTAAAATGGGCAATTGATAAACTATATTAAAGTAGGTCGGTTTTTGGGCAATTGATATTTTTCAACCCCCTATAATAAGAAGGGGGTGTTATGAGTTAAACGTTTCTCGCCGCACTAGGTACGGTCACGAGCGTTAATTTGGGACCCATTTCAAGAAAAATATGCTTGAAGTCGTCAATGTCATTAGAGATGTCAAGTCATTTGTAACTTTTAGGAAACTCAACCGTATTGTTGTAGAATGTCAGATTGACTTTGGACCTAAGGTGGGTACCAAATTAAATCTCGTGACTGTACCAATCCGACTGACGGGTACTGAAGTACTATTTGCCGCTACTCTAGCGTCTGGTTGGGAATTGTTGCACAGACTGGCAGTAAATATGTTAAAATATTATAATCTAAAGTCGCCGTCAATAGAACTTGTGAACGATGTAAACAAATTAGTACTGTTTAACACATAACCTCAAATATTCACCAAGCGTGTTTTTATTTAAAATAATGATCTAGTTTAGAAATCATTGAAAAGACCTCACGTGATCTTTAAAAGTACGTGATTACCGAGTAATCGTGGTGACTTGGTTCGTTTGGTTTTGTTTACATATTTTGCAAGTTCTATTGACGGCGACTTTATGTCACTCCCACCCCCAAGACAAATCTAACGTTGTCACCATATTCGTTCATTGAATACAAAACGGACACATTTCAAAATGAGTCAGTGTTGCATTTTAAAATTAGTAGCTATTCGTATAAGATTTTTAATGCAAGAGCAAATTATTTTGGAATGTGTCTGTTTTGTATTAAATGAGCGAATTATGCCATAATGTTGAAATCCAGCATGCCGTTTAGGCTGCAGAGCGTGCCAATTAAATAGTCATACATAGGTTTATGCTTCATACCAATTGACTTGTCTTATTTAGTAAACAATTTTATAACCTCAAAATGCAGGCTAAAACAGCCGTTCTCTGCTGAATAAAGCATCTAGAGACTACATTTGCACATAATGTTTCTGATTTTAAATCGTGTATGTCTATTGTTACGGAGTTTACATACCTACACTTGCCAATAATAACCTCCTCGCTTCGCTCGTGCTCCGCTCACGCGATCAAGTCCCGTTTAAAATGTAACTGCTATCGCAGGTGTATTATCAAGCCTCGTGTCATAACCCAGAGTCAACAGATAGCGCCCCCTGGCAGCTAGCCAGCTAGTTCCCGGCCACCCACCGGTAAATCAGGGACTGGTTATTAGGTAGGTTATGCTAAATGTGGTGCTGCACTGGGGGAATTATGGAGCGGTTATTGGATACTAGAGAACACCCGCGACTTCGTACGCGTATACAGTGTTGCCAGATTTAGAGGTTTTCCCTAAAACTTAGAGGTTTTTCCAGGTCGTTGAGGTTTTTTCGAGGTTTCGTTTCGATGTCACTAAATCTGTCTAGCTAGGGGATTTTCTGAAGGATTCTCACAATTCTTACCAATCGTGAATTTCTTTTAAAATCGGTCAATAACACTACTACTACACTGACATTTTGGACAAATTTTAAGGAAACTTACGATTTTGTAGTTAAGTTCAATGTACCAATAAGTCCCTAATTAAGTTCTTATAAAAACTTGATATCAATTTAGTATTTTAGTAACTGTAAATATTATGTAGCTTGTCTGTAATATTACTTATATTTTAGATAAATATGATATACAAAAATCGTCAGGGGTTTTTTATCAATCGTACTGTAGAAACTAGGGGTTTTTTACATACATCTAGTGGGGAAGGTGCAAAAAAATCTTGCAACACTGCGCGTATATAGAATTAGTCCCCCACTACTCCCCCTATTTTGACCTCTTAGGGGATCATCATCATCATCAGCCCTCTTCCATCCTTGGCCCGACATGTCGAATAGACGGTGATCTGTCGTTTGCCCGAAAGTCATTTGCCATAATTCTATCCCTTGCCATAATATTCATTCGCCATAAAGGCATTTTTTCTGAAATCGTGAACTATTCAGAATTGTTATAAAACAAACCTAACCTAACCTATTGGGCTCTATACGATAGCATGTAAAAATTACCTGAAAGGTTTACAGTTTCAGAAAAAATGCCTTTATGGCAAATTAACATTATGGCAAGTGACACAATTATGGCAAATTAAATTCGGGTAAACGAAGTGATCCGCGAATAGACCTCCCTCTCCAATGACATGCCACGTGCCTTGCCTGAATTTCAAATTCCTTCTTAGTGTCTTAGCATGTGTGCGTTCCTTGACCGTACGCGCCGCGAGCGACCACAAGCAAACTCAACAAGACGGACCGGGCCGGTTAAGTCGGGGCCGCGCCGTGGCACTCAAGTAACCCTAGCGACGATGCAATAGGTAGCAGAAACTCCGAAAGGGCTGGAGGCGAACTACTTTAGTACTAAAAAAATGAAACTAAATTAAAAATGCACTACTTGTGCATCTAGCTTTGATGAGACAACTTCGGCTTGTCCGTTAGAATAGCTCTAAAGTACCTACAACAAATATTTTGAAGTGAATTGACAAAAGGATTTTTTTGAAAAGATGTTTGATAAAAATCATTCTTCTAGATGTTTCAAAAGTTTTTTTTTTGTATAAGTACTTATTATTTGTTGAGTTTTTTTAATTATGAGTGTTTGCTACGCGCCCGCTTTGAAGTAGTGGTCGGAATGACGTCATTTCGTTCGTAACAAATTACGTAAGTTGGCCGTCATATTGGATGCGGTTCCGCACGCCGCTCCGGTGTGTGAGCGAGACAGCTCTACGCACGTGTATACTGTGTATAGTGTGATAATCGCCGTAGCACTAACCTGTGACGTAGAAAGGACCATGCGGCGTTTAAGGTCTTAAGCCTTTGGATGTGATTTGTTTATTTATTTTAAAACTTCTATATGCATGAGTTTTCCAGAACACTTTTAAAAAAACTGTTGTCAATTGTTTAAGAGAATCTCCTAACGGCTTTTATTAAAGTAATTACTTGAAATTAAATCACGGGTCGGAGGGGCCGCCCTAGGCGTACTTTTTCGAGTCAAATCGGAGAAATACTGGAAAAGGGCCGAATCTTAAGTACCCGAAACCGACGTGCGTGCATGACTCGATGTATGAATGTGGAAGAAGCGAAAGAAATTTGTCAGGATTGTAGCAGGTGGAAAGAAGTGGTCTCTGCCTACCCCTCTGGTAAACAGGCGTGATTTAATGTATGTATGTTTGTAGAAATTGATGATCTTTCAGATGAGCCTTTGGTTGTTTGAACAGATCGATCATCTATACTATCTATACTAATATTATAAAGCTGAAGAGTTTGTTTGTTTGCTTGAATGCGCTAATCTCAGGAACGACTGGTCCGATTTGAAAAAATATTTCAGTGTTAGATAGCCCATTTATCGAGGAAGGCTATAGGCTATATATCATGCTCACATAAACCGAAACGAAGCGAGGGCGAGTCGCTAGTAATACATAGATACTTAAGTACGAGGCGTCGCTTATCATGCTGTTCCCACTGATAAGGCCAATCAGAAGAAATTTGTCAAGATCATTGCAAATGGAAAGAAGTGGTCTCTGCCTACCTCTGGGAAACATGATTTAATGTAGATATGTATGTAAATCACCGGATATTAACTCTACTACGAATATAAAGCTGAATTACTTAAAAGAATCACATAACTTCAGTTAACTTTATAAACTGCATGCTCCCTTCAAACATTTAACATTTAAACTCAAAATGAAAGCTTAAACGAAAACGAATGTTGATAATTGCGGCGTGGCATGATGGCGCTTAGCCAAACCAGGCGAACGAAATTTACACCCGGTGTTATTTTGTACGAGATCATCACATGCTTCAAAACTTAATAATGCTGGCCATTTTATGAATAACTATTATACAGGGTGTTTGGTAGCTAGTTCGACCGCTTTAAGGGGATGATAGAGCAGCTCTTAAGCTATCGGTTTAACCCCCAATAACTAAATCTATCATTACATGCTGTTACCTAATGCGATAGACAAGTGAGCAATAACAATAAGAATTAATTAAAAATGTCGAGCATACCTAGAACCTCGTCGTTGTGACTGCCATTGATATTGTGTGGTTATTATCATGCTTGTCATTTGATGTTCAGTTCGAAGTTTATTATGACAGTGCATTAAAGCGCTCAACACTTTCGTTGGGGTACTGCACATTCACATAGGAACACAATTATTATACGGTTATTGAGTATAGCATGGTACAAACATAGTGGCCTTTGTGAAATCGCTAAGGAGAGTATGGTCTCCTCTCTCTAACTTATAAAGCCATGGAGAGGACAAGGAACGTTTCCGAGAATGTTGTACCGACTGGAAACATTGCCATCACTGTGGCCGGCAATATTATTCCTTACTCGTACCTAGTTCGAAGTGGCCAATTCTGACGAATAATATGCAGTGATCGGAAATATAGGGGTAATTGTGCCGTTGTTCTTCCAAAGGTGCGTATGACAAACTTACATTTTCATTTTAAATATTCTGTATACAGAGTTTTATAGCTCTACATTATATAATAAGCAACCAATTGTAATATATTCAACACAATTTTTATGCCTAAAGCCTTTTTTATGTGTAGATAAAATCTATCAAGAGTTCTGTTACGTATTGTGCATATTGTCAAGACATTATTCTCTTGGTTCCTACTTATATTCTCTATCATTCCAAACGCAATGTCATCCGGCTACCAAACTTTAATACCTATAGTTATGAAAAGCTCTAAAACAACATAAGTACCTAGTTAGAAGTAGGAATAACGCATTCGGGATTTTTTGGCAGCCAGCCTTATAGACCAACATTCATTTCTGTATTAAGTAATTTAAAAATCGGCTTAAAACTATGCAAATTCATTTTATCTTGAATACTGCCAACTTAACGACTAGCGCGGGAAATGTAAACGGTAATAGAACGGAACTTCAGCTGTCATTTGTTTCGGCGCTTGGCGCCCACGCCACGTTTATTGTCTCTGGTTAGTTGGATTCAAAATTGGAAGCGTTTTTGGCGGGAATTGGTAATGACGCGTTAAGAGAACGTTTGGAAAGTGACTATTGTGCCAATTTCGTGATGTCGTAGTCAGTTTTTGATACGAGTGAAATGGATGAAAGGCATGTAGATGAAATGAGAATGCTAAGAGGGATTTGTGGTCTTACGTGAATGGATAGAATAAGGATGAGTAAAGCCTGACAAGTTCCTATTTAGCCCTGATGTAGTGTCGCTACAAACAGCTTACATATGGCAATTATACGTGTACGTCATGAATAGTCGGGACAGTGAGTATTGGCATCGTGCAAGAACGAGTGAGATATACAATTAAGTACTTGTAGATTGTGAAACTATGTTTTCATGTAATCGGAAGAGCATGTCTAGTTGATAATTAAATATGAATAATTACCTATCCGTCAAAATCCGATTCTAAATATTCGACATCCATATATTCATCAGATTCTGGCTCCGATGTATTTTCACTTTCGTCCGTTGAAGAGTCACTTTCAGGACCACCAACCTCGATTATAAATCTTTCGGTCTGTGATTCGATTATAGGACCTTTTGTCCTATATCCGTCTTCTATTTTTTTTACGTGTTCGCAGCATTTACTCCAATTTTCTATAGTCACTTCCTAAGTAATAACGAAGTGTAAAAGTAAGCTAAGTAAGTAAGACGCCTTGAATGAGAAAAAAAATAAAATTTAATAATTAATATACATATTTAGTACCAAGCTAACCAATTCATGACAATCGCACTATGAATATCATACCCGTCATGTCAACAACTAATTTCAAAACATTGTTTATTGGAATGCTGCTGAATCCTTCGTCCTTTTTCTGCCGCAACCATTTGAATGTATTTATAATAATGTTTTTTGCATCGGGGTGAAATTTCTTGGGCATTTTTTTTTTTTTTTTTTTTTTTGCCCCGCGGCGACTTCAACAGCTACTACCGCCGGGCTATGGCGTTTCCACGAATTAGTGATTTCGCCAGTGTCAAGTGTATATAAGTATAAATCAATATAGCAATGAAATACAATCCAATCTTCTCTGGGAAAATTGGGAGCAACGTTGTTCGGTAGTTTGTAGGACAGAGGTCAAGATAGTTTTAACCTATGTACCACTTCGAGTCCACTTGTAACGAGAAGAAAGATGCCAGATACGCGAAATAAGTCCAAGTTTTCAATCACTGTGCAACACAATGGCATAAAAAGTACAAATCACTATCAGAAAAGAACTTTGAACACCTAAATACACAAAAAAATTAAACTAAAACAAATTACACATCCGCCATCTTTTAACGTTGCAAATGGCCCATTCTTGGGCATTTTAATTTTAAAATCGATTTGTTTACATCGGTGACATTCAATGACTTCCAACGTCCGTTGTCAAAAAAAACGTTGCCATTTAAATAAATTAGTTCCACTGAAAATCCGCAACATGGCGAGGGCTAAAAAGGAACTTGTCAGGCACATACTCGTAAGAGGAAGTCTGAAAGTGACACCGGTGACTGAACAGTTGTGTAGAAATCGGTTGTCATGGTATAGGCATGTGATGCGGAGGGATGCGGACAATATCGTCAGGAAAGTTTTGAATATGAATGTGGAGGCATATAAGAGTAGGGGAAGATCAAAGAAACGATGGATGGACTGTGTGAAAGATATGGCTAGAAAGGGAGTGACTACCGAGATGACGACTGATAGAGAAGTATGGAAGAAAAAACATGTCGCACCGACCCCAAATAAGTTGGGAAAAATGCGTTGATATGTTCTTATAAATGTTTACTTACTCTATGTAAAACGCCATCTGATGTCTCAACGTTGAAAGACTTTTAAAAATATTGGCGGAAAAAGTACAACAATCAATAATACACTATTTGTAATTTAAATTACTTTCCAAAACAGACGACGAATAATTTACGAAATGACAGCCACTAACCGCACTTAAAAGCATTTCGAACAAATTGAAGTTAGAGTAATATTGAATAGCCATTTCGGGCCTTAACCACATGCCACAGCGCGGTGTCATACAAATCCATACACGTAGATCTAAAGCATACATGTCATTTTATAGCCTTTTGACCTATTTAACGCGTTTATCTCCGTATAATCTGATATGTGGCAGCGATTACAGTGCAGAATTCCTATTTGAAAAATGTATTCGTATTTCCAGAATGTTATCGGTTTAACGTTGTGCAGTTTGCGCGAACGCGCTGTTTAAAAACAATTGAAATTATTGGAAAAGTAGAATACGCGTGTGAGTGTACCGATACGTAATGCAAATTATAATAGCGGTCGAATTTGCCGAAAATAGTGTTCATAAGAGTAACACAGGAAGAAAGACATTCATTATTTTTCATCTCAATCGAAAGAATGTTTCGTGTACAGAGTACAAACAGAGTTACAGCCTAAGGCGGACTTGCGCGGACCAGAGTTAGCCCTTAACCCAGAGTTAAGCGTCTCCTTTTGTACGTGGTTTGCCGCCTAACCACGGGTTAAGACGCTAACTCTGGTCCACGCAAGTGGGCCTAAAGGGCTATGCTAAGGGTTTAATTTTGGTAGCCTAATTTCTGCTGCATACAAAGTCCAGCTGATTTTGCTTCACCGTGTGATGTACCAAACAGGACTTTTGTATGAAATCCAATGCAGTAGAAATTATGCGACTCACAACTCACAATATGACGTTCATTAGGCTTTACCCTAAGCGAGTAACGTATACATTATTAAAGAAAAAAGTACATATTTAGAGTTTTAAGTCGTTAGCTTATTTTTTACCGAACAGACAGCCAAAACCCACACAGAATAACAATAAAACAAGCAAATAAAAACGTAATACAAACACCTAATAATCAAAAAGCTTTAGCTTTCAATCTGACAGCTGTTTTCCCGCGCTTGACTGATGTTTGGCGCGAAAATATGCGGAAACAGAACTCGAGTAGGCATAAACCATTTGATAGTTTTGTCTATGGTTTTAAAAATAAACATTGTTGAGTGCCAGCACATCTGTTTGTACAAATACTTCCAACGTATATTTTAATGTGAACGCGTATAAAGCTGCGGTACGGTGCACAAATAATATTTTTGAACATTCTTTTTTCTTTTCTTTTATAGTTCTTTGCGGTTGTCTTATAATAACTTTTACGAAATTCGGTTTCGAGAATAGGATCTCAAATTTCTTAACACTTTGTTATCACATTGTTGCTCTCGTAGTAATTTGCTTTTTTAAGTTTATAGTTGCGTTGTTATACATTTAATTTAGAACTAAGTACATGCCGCACGTCGCGAAAGCACATTATAATTCATGATGACATTGAAACACAAAGTCCTTTGTAATTCCTACATTGTAAGCCAATATCTCGCATAACAAAGTTTTACCTGTAACCTCACCAATTCAAAAAAACAAACCCTTTCAAGTAAAATCAAAATGCAGGATCGACTCAGCAAGACTGAGGCCTTTGTTTCTCGTTTCAAAAGGCAGAAACAAAGAGTTGCCAGCCTAAAGAGTCAAATAAAAGGTTCTCGTAAAACGTTACATCAAGATAAACATGGCCGCTCGCGTCACAAACTTATTTAGTCACGCAAAAACACACGCATAATCTATAGATGAATAAAGATTTGTTTAATGCGTGCATGGCACGAAGAGGAAACCACAGTTTTGCGTTCGTGAGTAAAAGTTTTTTTGATTCGACACGAAAATATCAAAAGCTAACCTTGATGGCAACGAGTTTGACGCTGTGACAGGTTAATCTACTTTTTTTAAAGTGGCATCTATTGCATTGATCTACGTCTGTCTTTTAAAACTATCGTTTACCGGTCCTGTCAGAGTTATTAACAATTGTAGCTACGTGTATTTTTAATTTGGTCCTACGTCCGTTGACATGGCAGGGGCCCTAATATGGCTGCGTTTATCGTGGGACTAAGTTTGGATACGGCATCTGTCACCTTTTGACACTTAAATAAGTAAGAGAGTGACGGATGATTTATCCACATTTGACACGCGATATACATCGGGGCGTCTTTAGTTTTCAGGTCAATACTTCGGCGACGAATTGCAGAGTTAAATTGTGTTGCGAATGAACCTTTTATAATGTTGTCTTCCGTCTTTCCGTTACATTTAAAATTATATTTTTCATAGATATCAAATAAAGTTCAAGCTGTCTCTTTACTCAATTCAATTTCATATAAATCTTTGCATTAGCCGCGTACGTGTATTAATAAGAAAGTGCAGAAAATATTAAATCGAGAGAGAAAAAAACATTCGTGTTGTTACACTGGCGCCCAACTTGGTCCTAACCCAACTCAAAATTCCGACAGAATTACAACAACAACAACAACTGTACGACTGTACGACCGACTGTATCGATCCGCCGTGGCTTCATCCGCATAGAACTCTTTTATTATATTACCTTCGGGAACTATTTATGCCTGGGATAAAAAGTGTCCTTAATTTTAATCCAGTACATGTACTTTCTGTGTGCCAAATGTCATTTAAATGTACTGTCGTTAAGCGTGGTTAAGGGACTATTACAATAGCGATATTTTAAAGGTAGCCATAAAATATTGTTTTTGTTAAAAGATAAAAGATATTTATTCAGTAAGTAGGCCGTACGGGCACTTTTACACGTCAAGAATCTACCAGCGCTTCCCAAGAGGAGACCACTGCCGAGAAGAAACGCCGCAAGAAACTCAACAGTCAGTTGTGTTTTGTTAACAATCTAAACAAATAAAATTCAGTATTGTATTCTCCATTCCATTTAACCTACAATATAAAATAGGATTATTGGCATTAAACTCGTACATCAGGTGATAATCACTTCCTTACACGACTCTGACAACTTTTTACTAATGTAAACAACTCGACTTAATATACATGAAACGACAAATAAAAATATCACCAACGCGCGTAAAATATTGCTTTTACCAAAACTAAATTAATTGAGGAACTACGGCGCTCTGAGAAAATTGGCTGAACGCCATTTTTTTCGCTTCCCGCCAAAAGTTATAAGAGTTATTGAAGTGTTGCCATTGCAATAAAGTTGTGAAAATAAAAACGAATTGGCTGTGGTTGGATTTATTTTTGTGAAAGGTAATAAGTTATACGAGTAAGTTTAAGATGCGGTTATGTTTTGTTTGTTTGATGCGTTATGTACGACATGATTTAAAATTTTATTTGAGTGATTTAAGGAAGCATGTCTCATTTTAGGGTTCCGTAGTCAAAATAGGAACCCTTATAGTTTCGCCATGTCCGTCCGTCCGTCCGTCCGCAGTCTAGCTCAGAGACTCATAGTACTAGAAAGCTGTTATTTAACATGAATATACATATTAGTCACGCCAACAAAGTAGTAAAATAAAATTTTGAAAAATATATTATTTAAATGGTCCTCCCCTACACGTAACGTGGGGATGCTTTTTTTTTTCTTGCCTACCCCATAGTGCGGGGTGTCGTTGGATATTTTTTAATTTAATTATTATATTAATTTAATTAATTTTTCGATTAAGTGATCCGTTTATTAAATATTAAGCTTTAAAGCGCTATTTTTTGTTAGAGTCAAGGGGACACTTGGAGCGCTATTTTTTGTTAGAGTCAAGTGTGTCCCCCCCCCCCCTACAGCCAAAACTACAAATACTAAAAATCTGAAAAATATCTTCAACGAAAGCGCATATAACGAATTTTAAAGGAAAACTATCACGGCTAAGAAGACATGATTAGTTCCTGAGATACAGGCGACTAAAGTGTTTATAAATACCTATCAAAATCGCCTATGATAAACTTTGATAGAAAAATTGTTAACGGGGCGGGGCCTGCACGCGCGGGGGGAGTCGAACTGTCCAAGTAACAAATCGAGCGACAGTTTACAAGTTTGCGATTTGCGATCTGAAAGTTTACAAATTTTCGATTAGTTTATTGATTTGAGTTGAGTATCGTTTGGAAAACTTAAAATTCTATTTACTGGACCTTGTTTTTTTTTCAATTTATATTAATTACTATATAAAAGATTAATCTTTTATTGTAATTTAAAGTCGGTTTGAAGCAGTTTAGATACCTAACTACCTACATAGGTATACTGATCTCACACTTCAAAGCTTGGCTCTTGTTTGAGATATTATATACGAATTTATAAGAAAAAGAATCATTACTAACAATAAGTAAACTTAATTAGTTCCTGAGATACAGGCGACTAACGGGTTTATAAATCATCTAAGACAGCGCCAAATAACTTTAAATAGAAAATTGTTTCATACCTACATGTTGATTTTTGAGATAGTTTTTTGTGTTTGTCGTTACGGCTTCGGAACCCTACACTGAGCATGGTCCGACATGCTCTTGCCCGGTTTTGTAAAATTAAGGTCTGTGTTAAATTAGGATCTTTGTAACAAGTTGAGAAAATATTGTAGTTGTGTAGCAAGCTCGTTTATTGTCAACTAAAATTGTTTAAAAAGAATATTTGTTTGGAAAAAACTTATAGTAAATACTAATCATGAATAAGCATTAAGTATATCGAATCGAGAAACCCAGCGAGGCGTTTTAGTCAAACAGAATTTTATAGTCAATTGAGAAATTCATGAACTGTTCATTCTTGAAAATTTCCTTTGTGTTTTTTTACGACACGTATGTTTATGAGTTTCTAAACTGTACTTGTGATGTGAGAAACATTGTTAGTACAAGTTTATTGCAATAAGTATGACGAGCGCCGTCAAAAGTTTACGGCTTTTCGAATTTTACTGCGTGCGCCGAAAATAACCATTTTAAAATTATCACGTTGGAATTTCACACTCGCTACATACATACATTAAATCACGCCTGTTTCCCAGAGGGGTGGGCAGAGACCACTTCTTTCCACTTGCTACGATCTTGACAAATTTCTTTCGCTTCTTCTACATTCATACATCGAGTCATGCACGCACGTCGGTTTCGGGTACTTAAGATTCGGCCCTTTTCCAGTATTTCACCGATTTGACTCGAAAAAGTACGCCTAGGTTCCGACCCGTCCACTCACTTTCGATCTGTATATCTCTTTCGTCAATCTTCTTTCATCCATCCTTTCCAAATGACCGAACCATCGAAGCATGCCACTATGCAACATTTATTTTATAAAACACATACAAAATTACAAACCATAATATTTAAATATAATTCACCCGCTCGTGGCATGGACCCTAAAATGCTGGCCGAGTCCCCCCTTTGCACAGCCAGACTGAGCCGCTTCGCAAAAACAAGCCTGCTCTGGGATCACCCGCCGCCAAAATAAATCTTTCCGACACCTCTTTTACAAATTTTTGGTGTCGGAAGACCTCGGACCCAATGTTTACATTGCAAGTGCCGCAAAAAAGTAATTTTAATTGAGAAAAGCATATTTGCGGGACGGTCTGGGTACAGTTAGCGGCGCGGACGCATAAGCCGACGAGAGGAGCCCTCGACGTGAGACAGAGCTAACGTGTCCGCGCATGTAGGTCATAGACAAGATGTATTTTCCGAATGTTTACGACTACTATCCAAACGTATGGAATTACGTTATGAAATTCACATTGGCAACCGAATATGTACGATATATATGTCTTTAATATATTATAATATATATGTCCTTCAGGTATCCTGCCTTAAGACCGGATCATCATTTGACAAACTTTAATTTCGCAAAAACGTGTTTGTGCTTACTATTAGGTACATTTTTTTTTTGGGGCATGTTGATGCCTTACACATACATTTTATGAAAACTCCAAAGGTTACATGGGCTTATTAAATAAGTTAGGTTAGGTTAGACTTTTGACCACATGAAATTAAAATGTTACCTACATAATATTTCCAAGTAGATAGCGAAATGACCCGATCGTTAAAAGTTCAAATATAAACTCTTTGTGAAAAAGGCTATGGAAACAGGAGCATTATACGTCCTAAACTAAACAGCCAAACACCAAACTTGAAAAAAAAACAAACGCTTCGCTGACATTGCGTGTTTTTTATCCAACTTTATATAACCCTCTAAACCGATAAATTTGGCCGAAGGGACGTCTTATCGTGGCCCCAATGGCTGATGCGGCTTTTCATTTACTCTGATAAGTGCAGCAGTTTATTTTGGAGAAATGGACTCTCTTTGTTAACCTAGTTTTTGTAGAGTAGATGTCCTCAAATAAATTGCTAGAGTAAAAGTTAGAGGGATCTTTAATGTTTAGTATATTTTGTTTTATAATATACTAGCTGTACCCTGCGCGCGTTGCTACGTCGTACCAACTCGGAAACCTTCGTAGACTCATGCACAACACTTTGCTGAAGATCATCACATGATCAAATGCATAGTTTACGATTCTATAAAGAATATACAAAGGGTCGTTTCATTGTTGCAGTTATCGCGGTGGATAAAGCATCCGTCACCCTATAAAAAAGATAAAAGACATTTATTCAGTAAGTAGGCCGTACAGGCACTTTTACACGTCAAGAATCTACCAGCGCTTCCCAAGAGGAGACACTGCTGAGAAGAAACGCCGCAAGAAACTCAGCAGTCAGTCATTTTTTAAACATATTACAATGGTACTACTTAATCTAGCATTATTTATAAAGCAATAAATATTAAATTCAATTTAATATCAAATAACATGCGTAGATCAGCAGGAAAACATGCCAAAAAATCTTACGTGAGAGATAAAGGAAGAAAAAGGAAAAAAAAACTAAAACCCATCTACTCATATCACACTTACATTCTGGTGAGAAAGTGACAAGATGTTTTATCCACGTTTATCCACAGCGATAAACACGACCACAATTCTACAAATTTAAGTATTTTTATCATTTTATGAAGCACTAGCGACCCGCCCTCGCTTCGCTTCGGTTTATGTGACTTTTCTGTAACACCCGTATATAGACCAGAATTTACATACATACATACATTAAATCACGCCTGTTTCCCAGAGGGGTAGGCAGAGACCACTTCTTTCCACTTGCTACGATCTTGACAAATTTCTTTCGCTTCTTCCACATTCATACATCGAGTCATGCACGCACGTCGGTTTCGGGTACTTAAGATTCGGCCCTTTTCCAGTATTTCACCGATTTGACTCGAAAAAGTACGCCTAGGGCGGCCCCTTCCGACCCGTCCACTCACTATCGATGTGTATATCTCTTTCGTCAATCTTCTTTCATCCATCCTTTCCAAATGACCGAACCATCGAAGCATGCCCTTTTCAATCTTAGTCAATACATCTTGTTTTATTCCACATTTCTCTCTGACTTTTTCATTCCTTACTCTATCAATCAGTTTCACACCACACATACTACGCAAAGAGCGCATTTCAACGGCATTTACACGACTTTTATGCTTGTCCTGCCACACCCAACATTCACTACCATACATCAGGGTAGGGGCCAGCACTCCATTGTGAACAGCCAGTCGGGCTTTTTGTGAAATGCCCTGTCTGCTCACAAAGGAGTACAGGGCCCTATTGATTTGATTCCCCGCATTCACCCTCCTCTCGATACCAGAATTTATTATACGTAAAAACGTTTCGTTCTAATATGCCTAAAGAAAACATAAAGATGAAGAAACATTGTGAAAGTTTATGATTATTCCTTAAAATCTGAAATCTCGTCTTGTACTTTGAAGTTTCCAGAAAAGATTCAATGTTTTCGTTCCGTAAGAATATCCTTACAAGTTCCTGACAATTTCACATTCGGAAGTTTTACAATTCCAGAACTTTCGCTACAACGGTAGTTTTATGTAACGCAACGCATTTCGAAATGCAATACACTGATCTGTGCTGCGATTTTAAAACTGTACCAAAAACGCTGCAATTAATGTTTTAGTGAGATAATAAAGTACTTATACATTTTTGAGACACATTTCAAAATGGCATTGAAATCAATTTTAACTTGACAGTTATATCGACTTGCCAGCATAAGAGACATTTTCGAATCGTTGTGTTACAAGCTATAATTCAACTTTACATTAGTATATTAATGTAGAGACCGGGAGGTAAGCCATTCTTGGACGAGTACGAGTTGTATACGCCTTTAAAAAAAGGTCCTTATTATATTGTTGTATTTTTTGAACTTATCAATTTATTTTAGATCCCCAACCAATAAATCAGCAAGCCCATATAAAACGAAATTGATCTTGAAACGTTCCAATTACAAATTTCCGGAACGAACGATAAAGGGCTCCATTTTGATGAATTCACGGCCAAAAGCTATATGTAATAACTAACTGTAACTAACTAACCAACAGAAGAGTAAAAAAACGCTCTAACCAGCCAGTTAGCGGCAGTTGCGAACTCTGCCAACAGTTAACAATTTACCCGTTGCACTTTTATGCAGTAAAAAGTTGGACGCCATTTTTAATATAGTTTTCAAAGCGTTCTTTCTGTAGCAACACAGTTACAAACACAATAAATGGCTATCTGCATAGTACTTAAATAATCGCTTCAAAAACTTTATTAAAAATGATAAGAGCGTGTCAGATATTTTCGAGTCCAATCCTGGATCATACCTATATTATTAACTGGTGACTGTACAGGGCGGAAAGTTGAGCTGAGTCAGTAAGGGCAGCTACTAGATCCCTTGCTGCTACGCTTAAATGCTCAAGTTCAATTCTTTGTTGAATGGCTACTGTCCAGTGGGACAATTCTGCCAGTGTCAAGGTTGGAAGTTACACGTGATCGGTAAAAATGCTTTTCCAGAAACAGATCTATGCTGTTTCATCAGTTGGGGGCTAAAATGCTCTGAGGGGACCTTTACTAACTTTTTGAGTGGTGACAATTGACATAAGTAAACAGATTTTTTATAAAATATACAGTCAGCGAGAAAATCTACTAATTTTCGATCGCGTTTTTTTTAATGCCAATGGGTTCCATTTCTATGAAAGATTAAAGTACCTACTCTTTGAGACCAACTATATAAGGTTAGAGTACTAGAACACCCACAAATCAAAGAAAAACTTTCCATACAGAACGCAGGGTAATATTATAGTGTGGTATGGAACATATAACATATACCTATTCGTTTTTAGTATTTCATTTATAAAGAATGTAATATAAAAAGTATCCAAAGTCCTATACCAGGATACAATCTTGACGACGCGCTGGCCTGGTGGGTAGTGACCCTGCCTACTAGTGGTCCGGGGTTCGAATCCCGGTAAGGGCAGATATTAGTGTGATAAGCGCGAATATTTGTTCCTGGGTCATGGATGTTTTCTATGTATTTAAGTATATATTTCTCTTTATACATATGAGTATTTATATCGTTGTCTAGTACCCATAGTACAAACCTAGAGCTCAGTTTGGGACTAGGTCAATTGGTGTGCGATTGTCCCCTTATATTTATTTATTTATTTATTTAATCTATATCCTTGCGATATTTCATTAAGATCCATTTAGAAGCCCTTTCTAAGATGCATTACGCTAACTAGCGTTTCTATTAGTTTCGTTTTGAAACCAATAACGTAATCGGTAGATGAACTTATTCGAAAAGTCATGATTGAAACGGATAGAAACACTAGTTAGCGTAATGCGTCTTGGCAATGGCCTCAGCGTATACACTCGTAAATGACACAATCGATAGCCATGCAGACCGTGTTCTGTTCTGTTCTTTTGACACCTCCAGCCAGCAGTTCTGCTGCAAGGGCCCGTACGCGCTGACCGCGACGGAGAGGAGATGTTAGATTAGGCTAGCGGGGAGAAGCACGCCCGCCCGACCGGTCCAGTAAGAGTAGCGAAGAGCAGGCAGAGCACGAGAACCTTAATCCGCACCGACCAGCCACTAATACTAAACCGATCAGGGCATGCGAGCCTCGTCGCCTTTGCTGCACCAACCATCTCCGCCCGCCGCAGGCAGCAGCGCACCTGCCCGAGACACCGGAGAGTCAAGTAGATAGGATAGGAGTGTAGGGTTTGCAGTCGATATGAGGGGAGAGACGGAAGGTGGAGCCAACCCGAATTCAGGCATCGTTTTGTCAGCATTCGATAGCCATGCAAACCGTGTCGCTACAAAATCCATTCTAAAATCATAACCTCTTATTCCATAAGCGAACAACTCAAATCATAGTTCCGTTTCTATAAATAGATGGCGCTAGCTCCGGCGACCGGCCTCGCTCGCCGGAAAGGACCGGGAGTCTATGGCGATATACATGTGTGTATCGGGTTCTGACCTCCTTATATTGTCTCTGGCTAGAACGATTTGTCAGTTTGTTAGTAACTTTTGGATGTATTTTTATAGCATTTTTTTCCGCATCTTGGTGATTAAATTGACTTGGGCTTTTTAATTAAGTATTTTTTATTTTATTCATTATTACATTTCATTAGTGTTGGCAACGTGTTTGTAGTCCTCAGATGATAGTCTTGAGATTACAAAGGTCTATGGGTCGCAGATCCGGCGCGGCCTCCTTGCCTTACAAAAAGGTTTGTCGCTATTTAGTACAAAAATTACAAATTTACTGGGATTGTGGTAATAATAATAAAAAAAATGCTATACCACCGTCAATTGGGAGTTTGTCGTCAACATATTCCATCAGTCATCAGGATATTGTATGAAACTATATTTAAGTATGTGTAATACGAAAATTTATTGAAATTGGTACTAAAATTTTGCCCCACGTTTGGGCGCCAATCAATCAATAACCAAATAAATCATAAGTTAACAATTTTAACATAATCTTATTTAACCCTATTAATAACCGTATTTCAGAAAACGTTCGTAACTTTAATAGATATAAACACAGATAAAAGAGGTTACAGCAAAAACCCTGCCGAAAACGTATGAAAAACGGCAGCTCGCTTTCAGTTAATGGTTGTTTGAAATATCGGTGCAACATCTGCAGACTATTTATTATGAACCTTGAAACATTCCCGTAGTTTTTCAGGATAAAACCACGTTTTTCAATGTAATCTTTGAATGCCCAGTCGCACAAGCTTTTATTTAATTGTACGTCGCTTTAAGGAGCGTGCTGTCGAACTACCTTGACGGGTTAGAAGGTCGTAATGTCGCATTAAGTACAATGAGCAGAGCTCGGAATAGGTAGTGCCTATTTACCTAAACTTCGCGGGAGGACGTAACTACGAGTGGTTACAACCAGCAAAAAAAATATCTTATTACTGAATGCGGGATTTTCCGGGATTGACTGTATTACTCTAAAGGCTTAACATTTAACTTTACTTATAAATCTTGCCATATTGCATATTATTTATTTATTTATCTTGAAATAGCAATCAGTCATTAAAAAATATAATGCATATCAAATGGAATCAAAGGGAGCCTGAAATTTGATATTTTCTTAGTTGATTTAATAATATCGTATAGAATGTATTCAATAAAACACACATTTTTTACGACTGATTGTTATTTCAAGATAAATAAATAAATAATTATGCAATATAACAAGATTTATAAGTAAAGTTAAGTAATTGTATTAAGCCTTTAGACTTCGATCAACAATATACAACTAGATAACAGGTCAGAGAACAAAACACGGCCCAGCGAATATATACCCACTTCAAATTGGGAGCTTACTTGAATTTAGTTCGCTTTCAACTACGCCAACAGTGACACGTGTCACAATGCCTCAATGCGTTTTCAAAAACTGCAAAAATAATCACCGCAACAAAAAAATTTCAGACGGAATATCATACTTTCGGAAAGTAAATGTCGACTCGTAATATTAATTAGCAAATAACTAATTATTTCTTTTAAAATAATTTATTTTAGTTTCGGACCAACAATTTGTCAATATTTGGTTGTTGCAGAACAGTTGCGTCTATGGAGTAGTTTAATACTTTATATTTTTTGCAGTCGTAAATTTAATATTCATTTGTAGATTTCCTGGTGATCCATTTCACTGTCCGGTATGGAATTCCATCGTCGCGAGTGAACGGCAGGAGGAGTTTTTTAGACCCGGAAAAAGTTCCGTCGTATGCTCGATCCATTTCGACAAATTCGATGTCGTGGGAAATTCGCAAAGACGTCGATTGCGTAAAACGGCTGTCCCTAAATTGCAGGTTATTTACCTTGCCATTAATATAATGTGCTACTTATCATTATTTTTGTGACGTGAAACTGAGGCTAAGTAGATATAACACTTTAATATCATAAATTATAAAAAACAGATTCTACAACTGTCCGAAAACCGTGCCTACGGAAACTGTATCGAATTCGAAGATGATGATGTAGTTATTGTACCTAAAGTGTTAGGATTGCTAAAGTACCTGTCTGTCTGTTACTTTAGAATGGCTAAACGGCGGCTAGACCGATTTGTCTGAAATTTGGTTTGTAGAAATCCCAGGAAAAGTCACAAGCTACTTTTAGAGCAGGAAAATTACAGAACTCATTTCTACAGGAACAGCTTAGTAAACGTGCCGACATTGACACGGGACCTATATAGATTTTTTATTTAATTTTAATATATTTGTATCACAGATAATAAAGTTACAATTGTGAAATTTTATAGGTTCAATCCCCACGCCAAGATGATATGATTAAAAAAGTTCCAATACATACCAAATTACAATTATTAACAAGAGATAATACCAAATTTAAAGGTTAAGGAAGTTATAAATTTTTCAAGTAGCTATTAGGGTTTTTGAAAACGGTTCTATGTCTTGTTACAAAAATATAAATATGACGATTTACAAGCCCACAATATTGTATATTATCTATACTAATATTATAAATATGAAAGTGTGTATGTTTGTCCGCCTTTCACGCTTCAACCGCTGAACGGATCGAGATGAAACTTGGCACACATATTGTTTAGGTCCTGGAATAAGACAGGATAGTTTTTTCTCGGGCAATTGGACAGTTCCCAAGGGAGCAGCGATAAAACACTTCTACGCGGACGGAGTCGCGGGCGAAAGCTTGTCTTAAATAATGAAAAAATAGCGTGAGTTGTTGTTTATATTGAACCGACCTGCTACCCACCTTAATAATATTAAGTATAAAGCTACTCCATTTGTACTTTGTTCGCGGTGACATTGGCACTCCGCTAGTAGAAGCTGCATAAGGTAAAAATACGAGCCTCTAGTCGAAGCAACATAAGATGATAAATAGTTTCAAGCAAAATTAAGCATTGCGTTAATGACATACCATTTAAATTAGAATGCTTTATTTTGACAATGATTGTATACAAGAATGAAGTATGTATAGGTCGCCCTGGGACACTTTTCGAAGAGAATTTTGTATAGAACCCGGCGTCTATAGGTTGGTATGTCGATGCCTTTAGAGTAATACAGTAAATCCCGGAAAATCACGCCAAAGTTCATATAAAATTGCAAATTAGATTATTGGAACTCCGAAAATGTATCTCATATAATTTTACAACCTAATGATCACTCTTCATACTCTTCATAAGTTTTTTGAATACTAACGGTCGGAACTTATAATCATCTGAACTTATACCGTCAATATTCATGGAACCGTACACTTTTCAGAATTTCTTAAATATCTTACGTGTAGATAAAATTAGGTTAGGTTAGGTTAGATGAACGAAATTGTGGAGATAATTGTGGAGATAAGAAAATATAAGATTTTAAGTATTTTCTTTTTAACATGGTGATTACCTGTAATTTACCGGTATTACCGGTAAAAATGTACAGAGACCGGTAATTTACCGGTTTTCAAATTTGGCCGGTAATTGCATTCCCTAGTGGTAGGACCTTGTGCAGGGTCCGTCCGGATCGCTATCACCATCTTATCTATTAACCTACCGCCAAACAGCAGTGTTCGCATTGTTGTGTTCCGGTTCGGGGATAAGACAGCCGGTGAAATGACTAGCATAGAGGCATTCCATCTTAGTCCTCAGGGTTGGCAACGCATTTGCAGTCTTAGGATTGCATTGCAGTCTTGTGAATGCGAATGTCTATGGGTCACAGTTTCCACTTACCATCAGGTGGCCTGTGTGCTCGTTTGTCTTCTCTATGCCATATAAAATCTTACAACCAATCTTAGTCTTACTACCAGCATTATACCTTTGCGCTACAACTCTTTAAATCCAAAATAAATATAATCTAAAAACAACTGCAACCCGCACCATAGAGAAAAAAAACGAGAAAAGCAAAACCTTTTTCACGTCGGCACCCGGGTCTAAACTGACATGTGTTGCCGGCTTTATTAAAAAAGGCGCTTTTACGGCGTCGTTCGGTATATTGCGGGTTACGGGGATATTGGGGATGCGAATTGAATGACCTATCGTATCTGTGCTAACGCCTTTTTTAATTTGAGTTCTTTTTACAAAGAGTTTGTATTCGGAAGCTGAAAGAAGATATAAAAAAAAAGTATGGATTTTGTTTTGATTATTTAGATAGGATGATGATAATGGTAGTGTCTTTTTATCGGCGAAAGGAAATATTTCAACAATCCGTTCATTGATTACAAAACGGACACAATCCAAAATGAGTCAGTGTTGCATTTTAAAATTAGAATCAATTCGTATAAGATTTTTAATGCAAGAGCAAATAATTTTGGAATGTGTCCGTTTTGTATTCAATGAGCGATATATGAAAATAATGTGAAAGAGATCACCAAAAGTGAAATAAAAATAAAAATCACGCAAGAAATACGGATGTTACAAGCATTTTAAACTGATAATGTGACGTCATGTAACAGGTCCGCCATTTATATACTCCATAGTTAGTTACAGATGTAGTGCAAAATTATTTTCCTTCGGAAAAACTCGGATCTCAATCGGAATACGATGGCACCCGAACTGTCAATCAATGATTGTATTAAATGAGTGACGTTTTCATGTCCATTAAAATGGAACTTTATTGTTTAGTGTCAAATGACAAAGTGACAAATGACAGCAAACAATAAAGATACTAAACAATAAAGTTCCATTTTAATGGACATGAAAACGTCACTCATTTAATACAATCATTGATTGACAGTTCGGGTGCCATCGTATTCCGATTGAGATCCGAATTTTCCCGAAGGAAAATCATTTTGCACTACATCTGTAGTTTATATTTATAGTTTATACTCCATGTTAAATTCATTAAAAATTAGAAAGACATAGGAACAAATCTTTATTGGCTTAATCTTGGTTTTATAGCTATTCAAAAAATTATTTATCTCAAATGAGTTACGTGAATCAGCTTTTATTGAAGGTGTGAAAAAAAAAGTCATGAATATTCCAAAAAAAGAAACTAATTTCACTCCAAACAACGCCTTTATTTTTCCATTTTTTTACCGTGTTTTGTTTAGGACGGTTGTGATCCGAACATTTTCATACAAAATGCGATAGATCAAATTCGATTTTTACGATTTTTGTTAAGATTGCAAACTTTTGACACATGTATTTCCTTTGTTTCAGAACAATCCTGCCCTTCAACCATCCACCAATACAACCTCAAAACTGTCAATTTAACGCCAAAACTTATAAAATTTTGTCATTAAAATACCTAACGCGTTACTAACGTGTCACTAGTCACTTTTAACTCGAAGTTAACTGTTTTAGATTGACTTTGAGAATGCCTTAAAAGATGTAAAGTAAAGGGAATTGATAATGTTTAACGTTACTTGATTAAATAAGTACTCTAATTAAATTTATTTATTGATGAAATATAGAATATAGTAATAGCATAAAACATGGCGACGCCTCCTGAATCGCCTGTTGAAGAACATGCGTACGAGTTGGAACCGACGCGAACCCCGAAGCCAATTCCTGTGGCTTTGGAGGAGCTGTGTCGGCAGACCAAGTTCTCCAAGCAAGAGATCCGGGTCATGTACCGAGGGTTCAAAACGGTGAGTTTTCATACATTTAGTTGTACATACATACACATACATATCTTCGCGCCTGTCTCCCAATGGGATAGGTAAAGTAAAGACTATGAAACGCCTGCCTGGTACACCGGTCTAAACATTCAACTTTCGCTTCCTCTACATTCATCAATCTCTTCATGCTCGTACAGTAAAACACAACTGATATGGCTTACCGATGTACCTGCGCAAATGTCAATTCTTGAAGCGCGGGATCCAATCAGCACGATCCACGTTGTATTCTGTGCTATTATTGGTTATTAGTGACGCCATGTTGACGCGCGCCCGCGTGTCATTCTGTCAGTCGTCAAACGCAAGTGAGTGGATGGAAAAAATAGATGCAATCTAATTTGCACCTTGTAACTATTACGTACAAGTCTGATCGTGGGTTATAATCGTGCTTTCGGAAATCATCGGAATCGTTGTTCGTGTCTGCGCGAACGAAGATTCACGACACGCCATATAAATTGTGAACTACCTGTACGTCGGTTTCGGGTGCTTTTGATTTGGCCCTTGTTCAGTACATCGTGACCATCACCGTACGTCCGTCTAGGAAGTCCCCTACCGACATCTCCCCTCACTCTCGCTCGCCATCTTTTTCAGTACTTTTCTCTCATCCATCCTTTCTAAATTACCCTAAACAAATGGTGTTTCATGAAAATAAGGATTTTGTATTTTGTAATCACCCATTTCTATACTTATTTTTAGAACTTGTGGTTATTAAAGAAAAAAAATGCAGCGAACTAAGGTCAAGTCAATGTTGGACACTTTTAGCTCACAGTCACTAATACTTAATTACTTTTAATTCAAACATCATACGGTCAAAAATTGTTGTTGCAAAACAAATGAATAATCCCCTATCTTCCTCAAAATAAAAATCTAGTGTCCATCATTGGGTCCCTGTCTATTATTGGTTCCATCACACATTAGTTTCAAAAATAAAGTGTTCCCAGATATGTAAAATTTTAAGTAAAGCGAGAAAACGTGTTGGGTTCATCGAAATATAATAAGTATGGAAGAGTAATCGACGCTCAAAATCTGCCCCACTGACTTAGTGCCGGCGGGGGTGGAGCTATTAATGAGTGCCGAACTGTCTATCAGTCGACTTTCTGACGTAGTATCAAACAGTTGTTTACAATCACAAAAGAAAAAAATCGATATTAATGATTACCGGATTTAAATGACGCTGCAACCATGCCAAGTTGCATTGTAAATTGGTGCAGGACCCACACAGATGCAAAACAAAGCGATATTTATTTTCATTAGTAAGTTATTGAATTTTTAATATTCCCATACCAAAATGTCATGGCCGATGTTATGCAATATATCTTTGAAAAATGTGAATTACAAGCAACCACATCGAATGAATGAATGATTTTTTCACAGTTCCAAGGGACAGTAGACCTGAGTATTTGATATAAATTTCAGCTTGATGCCTGAGAAAGAGGGTCTTGACAGACGGACGGACGGACAACAAAGTGATCCTTTAAGGGTTCCTCCCTTTTCCTTTCGAGGTGCGGAACCCTAAAAAGCAATAGGCTTAATTAATTGATACTTGTATAATAATGGAGTTGGTAAAGCTAAGATTGTAAGGGCCTGTTTCACAATCGACAAGTAAGTTTATCTGCCATTTAAAGTTGGCTCTCTCCTTGTCTATTTTCAAGTGTAAGAAAGAGAAAGGGCTAAATTTATCTGTCAAATACGCTTTACTTGTCGATTGTGAAACAGGTGGTTAATATAAATTATACTCTATTGTATATGATCTAACTTAAGAGTTGGCTTCACATCTCTAACTGTAGAATAGAAACAGTGCCAAATGGATTATTTGTGATGTTTTCGACTTACTACTCGTATAAAGTTAATTTTTGACATGTTTTTTCGGCAGCATCAAATAGGCTATACCATCCAAAGCGACTATATATATAGGTATTATACTGTCACGTATCTTTATGCCTATAAGAATAAAAAAGGGGTTGCAATATATTTGGCACTTTAGATTCTAAAAACTATTTGACGCTGACTACTCTTACAAAATAATATCTTCTGATATACTATTTTACAACTTTATAATAGTGTAACATAAGTATGTTAAATGATTCAAGGGGAACAATCATTCAATTATATAAATAAATATTAATAAAATTCATTATTCAATTACTGTGTTGTTTTTGTATTAAACCATCCACGTCAAATGTTGAAAGACATGGCCGCGTTCAAATAACCCTTATGAAAAAAAATATTGACAAATCGAAATCTTGTGTCAGAGAGCTTGTAACCAATTGCAGATTTTTGTCTTTCAAACGGTATAAAACCTTACTGAAATTACTGTCTACTCAAACGTTATACCAGCATCTGACATAAATGACTTCATACCTTAACTCAATTAAAATTTAGTTGATTATTGAAACCACTCGATACATAAGATCTTTTAATTTCAAAAAGTGGGCGTTTTGGAGCGGATTTGTCAGTCGTTTTTGTTAGACGTTACTCTTCCATACTTATTATATTTCGATGGTTGGGTTTAATAACATAAAACAAAATAAATAGTCAATAAGTTATAAATATGCGATCACATCGTCCATGAAGTGTTGAGCAGCATTTCATTTATGATATTCGATGCAGGGTTTCAAATGTTTCAATGGTAACGCATCACCGGAAACGCGGCGTCAGCTGTCACTCGTCACTTTGCAATTTAAAAGGTCTTTTATACATCCATGTTTGTTGCTCGCTGGCGCTTTGATCAATTATTTTTGAATCATGTTCGAAATTGCATTGTCGCGGGAAGAGGTGTCAGCTAAAAATAGGTCGGTAACATTTAAAAATTGGCTTCATATAAAGATGGATTCACAATAAAAAATCATATAATTGCTCGTGAATCTATACATACATTCATACATCCATCATTCTTATATCTACATATTAACCTACCGCCAAACAGCAGTGTTCGCATTGTTGTGTTCCGGTTTGGGGATAAGACAGCCGGTGAAATGACTAGCATAGAGGCATTCCATCTTAGTGCTCAGGGTTGGCAACGCATTTGCAGTCTTAGGATCGCATTGCAGTCTTGTGAATGCGAATGTCTATGGGTCACAGTTTCCACTTACCATCAGGTGGCCTGTGTGCTCGTTTCTCTTCTCTATGCCATAAAAAAAAAATACCTTCCTGTAATCCCAGAATGGGGTAGGCAGAGCTACAGAATTACCTACAACTTTAAAAACTTGGTGATCTATCTTAATTGTTTAATTGCTTCGGGATAGCGGAGTTCTCTATGTGGGTAGGGCTGTCCGGTTTTTTACTGTCGTATCCGGCCAAATATACACGGTGGGGCCTGTAACTAGAGCAAAAATTAAAAATGTACATTCTTCTCCTCAAACTACGTAACGTTTGTTTGACGACTTTGAAAACAAACTTGCGGTTTGAATTTTATTACATTTTAAAGTTAATTCGAACGCGCAATGTACTATGAAATTGATTATGTCTGTAGAGTGACTAGACTGACAGGCGATGTCAATTAGACGGAGTTTTAAGTACATTGAAAATACTATTTACTTTGTTTGAAAAAAGAACAATCTAAAAACTTTATGATTTTAAAAAGTTGCTAAACAAAAGTTGTCTAGTTTGAGGAGTAGAATCTACGTTTTAATTTTTTGCTTTAGTTAAAGGCCCCACCCTGTATACAGGTCCGGCCTCTCCGGCTTCTGTTAGGCTTTTGGCCAACCCAGCCTCGTCAAAAGATGCCGAATACACGCGAACGAGTCACTCAGACACGTTTGACTCGTATGACTCGTGATCTCGCATACAGGAGACACATACGGTGCAAGGTGGGCCCAATGTGACTCTTAACAATGTGACTCTCGTGTCTCATTGTTACCGAATGAGGTTACTCCATTTTGAGCAACAAATGTAATTTAAACCAGTGGTGGAAACTTCTTTGGCCTATGTATTATTTTGTGCTATTTGTTTTCCTTTAATAATAAAGAAATAAATAACAACATATAAGTAATTAAGAGTACAACAAGTCTTTAATGAATACCTTCTTCTTCTTAGCGTGACGACGGCATGTCATATATGAGCTGACCAATATTCCGCCACGCGAACGGCATTGCTAGTGGCGTCATACAGCTCCTGCCGCGTGCAGGTGTCGGGGATACCTTGATTTAAACTAACACGAGTTTCACACATACTAAAAACTAGGACATGCTTCGATGGTTCGGTCATTTGGAAAGGATGGATGAAAGAAGATTGACGAAAGAGATATACAGATCGAAAGTGAGTGGACGGGTCGGAAGGGGCCGCCCTAGGCGTACTTTTTCGAGTCAAATCGGAGAAATACTGGAAAAGGGCCGAATCTTAAGTACCCGAAACCGACGGCGTGCATGACTCGATGTATGAATGTGGAAGAAGCGAAAGAAATTTGTCAAGATCGTAGCAAATGGAAAAAAGTGGTCTCTGCCTACCCCTCTGGGAAACAGGCGTGATTTAATGTATGTATGTACTAAAAACTATGATTCAGGACTTAATCACGTAATGCATCGTCGTACGTCGAGGTAAATGTTTATTTTATGACGTGATTATCTTATCTTGTCTTATCTTACAGATGGGCCCTTTCACCCATCGACCCATTAGGATCTTTGTACAGGTTTCCTCACGATGTCTTTTTTTTTTTTTTTTTTTTTTAATTTATTTTTTAAAGGGCCTTTTTACAACCGTATATACCGGCCCTGTTAAGTCGAACACCATTTTGTCATAAAATAATTAAAAAATAACTCAACATTACACAACAAAACATTACACAAAACAAAACAAAACATTACACATATTACAAAACTATGGAACTTCAGCTAACCTATACACCTTTAATGCCAAATCTGACGTGGGGTTCGCGAGAATGCCCATAAAAGCACCAGTATCATATGGGCTGAGATTGGCTACTGCTAGCAACGACTCCCTTTGAGCGCGATTCCGGCTACACTCCAGCAGCAAACTCATGTCTTTCCTTTACAGTAAGAGCATCATGCACTTAAGTTAGAAAAACTCATTGGTAGGTACATGGTGACCTTGGGGGTTCGAACTCGGTATCTTACGATCACGAGTCGATCCCCAAAGCCACTAGGCCACCGACGCTCTCATGACGTGATTAAGTCCGTGACGTGTTTTTTTTTATCGATAATGGCTTTGCGTTTAACCTCAGTCTCACGATGTTAAGTGACGCCAAGGTCGAAGGTGGTACACGCTTACCTAGAAAATGCCTATTCACTCTTGCCCTGAAAACTCCAAGGTTATATGATTCCGGGAATATACAGTGTGTTACCGGCATGCGGGCATTTATTAAAACTGCCGATAATATACTGCTTTAGCAATTGTTTGCAAGTATTATCAATTAAAAAATAATTAAAATAACTTCACAATATTTTTTCTTAGATACTGTCAATTTTTAATGTAGTGCATGTGTTGCGTGTTCATCGTTATCAGTATCGCTGTTGCTTGGTACAAGGCACGTCGTGGTACGGGGGCAAATCATGACAAAGTATTCGTCGACTATCATTTGCACTTGTCAATTTGCTGTGCTTTACATTGCTGGCAATTAAAATTTTGTTAGAAAGTTAACAAAGCCTGAAAATGTGTTTATTAATTAAATTAATGTCATAGTTACGTTAGAGATATACGTTATTTTAACCTACTTTAATAAAAGCCCGGGTGCTGGTAACACACTGTAGACGCACGGGGAGCGTTACACTCCTAGGCAGTGCGCATAAGAAACGACGCAGCATACCACTTTGTGCGAATCATTGGATATAGTAGTAATAAATACAAAAACGAAATCATTTTTCCAGTGTGTCAGGATTTCAGGGTAAAATGTCCGGCTTTTCCATTTTTGGACCTAGCAACACTATATGAGGATGTAAAATTATACACATTATAAAGACAGTCGCATAAAGGACATGGCTAAACTACTACCCTAAACATGTGTAAAAATTCATTAATTATTTATTACACGTTTATTATTTTCCTAGAACTTTCGAATAATAATAAAGTATTTAAAAGTAGTTCACTTGGTTTTTCATATTTTTTGTTTGCCATCGAGACCTGACCGATAACAGATAACATAAATCTTATGTCATCTGTTATCTGTCGATAAGTATGACGATCCGATTTGCGTAAAATGTATGTAAAATGTTACGATTTATTTTCAGGATTGTAAGGATTTGAAAAGTTCCTGAAACTTGTTTCATGCTGAACTAATATGTTTATACATTGCTAGGGCAGTCGCCCATACTTCAGTTTAGCCATATCCTCTTAGTGCTGTTAGGCGATGGGCTTGCAACCTGACACTAATACGCTGGTAAAAATATTAGCCTAATTGTGCAAAATGTTCTAATTGTAGGTACGGTCACGAGCGTTAATTTGGGACCCATTTCAAGAAAAATATGTTTGAAGTCGTCAATGTCATTAGAGATGTCAAGTCATTTGTAACTTTTAGAAAATTCTACCTTATTGTTGTAGAATGTCACATTGACTTTAGACCTAAGGTGGGTACCAAATTAAATCTCGTGACTGTACAGAATTATCAACAAGTTTTAGAGTTGGCAATTCTGTAGCTCTACCTACCCCACTCTGGGAATAAAGGCGTGAGTTTATGTATGTACCTACGTAATTATTCAAAGAAACACATGTCATCCTCTACGGGAGTACTTTCAGCCTCTCGTGTTGTATCAGTATCAAAACTCAAGGTTCAGTTGGCTTATTATAATTCGGTCACAGCTACGTCAGTTTTCGTGTCAGGGCAGTCGTAATTAGCACCATCATGGTCTTTTATTGTTTCGCGGAACTGTGTCATATGAACGAGGGGTCGGGTGAATATTCCGGCGTTCCAACCGCCGTCATTATTCTCTTCAACACATTGACGAAAATAATGATAGCTACCAGCAACTTTTGATGTCTCAATCAGCGGACCCGGGGGTAGTATCCATTCCATTTAAAATAACAAGGAAGTTATTAAGTTTATATTGAATAATATGCGAAAACAATAATGACGGCGGTTGAAACGCCAAATATTCACCCGGTCAAGTCACGAGACCAAAATATATAGGTAAGCATTCGCCTGAATATTCGAGTGGTGTGGACGTTGAGCCGCGCTTTCCAATGCTTACACACCATAGATGATAGATATAAAAAACGGCTAATATAATAGTACTCTTCGCACCTGTAATAAATGTCCTTCGGTAAAAAGAGTCGTCTATATATAACCGCTTTCGATTGAATTTCAAAAGTGTACCACTTCTTAGGTGTGCCAGTGTGTGACTCTGCATTAGTGTGCGCATCAAATTCCGACTAGGTACGTTCTTATTCTATCTTGTACAGAAGTATTATATTCTGTGTAGAATCTTTTATTATGCAGTTATTAAGATTCGTCCTCGTTTCGCCGCCCGGCATGGATTGCACTTGCATCGTGGCAAACGAGAGGTTCCCTTACTATACCTATCAAGGGCCTTACCCAAGATGCACTACGCTAACTACCGTTTCTATTCGTTTCGTTTTTAAACCAATCGCGTCACCGGTAGATCACGTGACTCTTCGTATCACGTGAATTCATCTTGGCTAGGGCCTTTATAATATTCTATTGGGTTCTGCATTGCGTTTGTCGTGTTATCGTATTGTTTTTTAACTCGGCACCATTACTATGAAATAAATACGAGCTATCGTAACGTTGACACTACGATAACATGTGAAAGGCATTATGATTTTACACAGAAGACCGAGCACACATTAGCGGCTGAAATAACTAATGGAAAGCAAGTTTTAAAATAACCCGCCTGCATTTTTTGATATTGTCGTCAACATAATGTTATTTTTTAATCTCATTGTTCTTTTTATCCTTATTACTGTGATTAAAATATTATCGCATATTTCAATCCCAAAACCAATACGAATCTATCGACACCTCACTCTTCAAAATCGGTTAATTAGGCTACAGGAGGTAGGTAATAGTGGAACGGACTTACCGTACATACATACGTATGGGCGGAAAACATTACTCTCCTTCTGGGTCAGTCGGGTAAAAACCCGCCTCTACGAGTATGACGGTTCTTATAAAAACATCCTGTGAAACCATAAAATCTTTAAAACATGGAGGTGGTGTCAGTTCATGAAATCAAAATAGCCATAAAAACAAGGTTATAAATAAAATACATTACTAAACACTTTATTGTACACCAAACGAAAACATTACTTACGGAGAAACAGTATAATTAAAAATAACATAGGTAAACAAGAGGCGGTCTTATCCGCTGATACGGTATCAAATTAAAAAAAATACAGTCACGAGGAATAACAAGAAAGTATGTTAAATAATCTCTGATGCAAATCTAAAGTCTAAGCTTATTAGTCGGTTGGAAAAGTCTACAAATAATGAAGTACAAAATCCCAGTTGTAACTCGGAGTTTTCAAACGTCTTTCAGCTATTAAATAATCAGTGTAACTCAGCGCGTTTTCGTGTTAAAAGAATTTCTCAAAAGTCTCTAACGAACACAAAACACACACGACATGTTTCAAACTCAACAGTCCTACAAAATTAACAAGCGAAGTCTCATTTGCGAAAAGAAACCTCTTTTAAAATATCAAACAAGATAAAAACACGTTGCATAAGAGCCGGACTTTCTTTCAGCAGTGCTGCCAACTGTCAAGATGACAAGACTTCGCCTATTTTTGGCGCGAACGGTCGACGACACCCTCACCTAGTGACCTTTTGATAGAAGCAGCAATGCAGACATATATCCGACCCGTTTTAACCCGTCACTTCAACCGCACCACTGTCTCTCTTTAATTCATTAGCCTAGTAGCTATCTTGATGTGTTATTTCGAGATTGTTTCACTGGTTCAAATTGTTTTATTTTGGCGTAAACACGTTTACTGTTTGTGAAAATGATTGGCGCTTAAACGAAGCGGGAAGTTGTAATTTTGGAGGCGGAAATTACTTTTTTAATGATACGCTGCGGGTTCTTAACTTTTTGCCATTCGCTTTATTAAAATAATAAGCAGTTTTTATGAGTCCATTTCTCGTTTTAATTTACATATTTATATTCTACTGTTTGATGGTTATCGATGGTTTGCAAGTCGCAGGATATTATAATTATGACCATTGGAGACAGCTTAATCTGTGTGTGAATGACGTTTTTCTTTTCTTATTAACTTATTAACCCTCTATGCAAGCAGAAGGGTGTTATAAGTTTATGTCTGTGGCATCGTAGTGGAACGAATAAGGCAGGTTTTTTTTATTTTTTTTACTTAATCAATTTTAATCGGGGTGCTCTAAATTTGAGGGACATCAGTTGGATTTTGGATCGTTTTTGAGTTATTGTGTGTTACGAGATGGGGACCTAAAGTAGAGCCTTAGAGAATAAAGTGATCCGTCTTTCCTTTTGAGGTCCGGAACATTTTTTTTTATTCATGACCTTATTAAAGGTTAAGTAAAGCCTAACATATTTTTTTTCTCTGGGGAAATGCTTTTACGCATACCACCCATGTCTAGGGGCCCTGGGGTGGTTATGTGGGACTCACTAACCGAGAACGGCCGGAATACCCACTAAAAACCCAGCGGTAAACCATCTGCGTCCTTCGGGGAGGTGCCACGCGATCACGATCAAGCGCATTCGGGTGTGGCATCTCGATGGTAATGACTCCAGGAGGGCGCCTTGGTTTACTAAGGCACCCTCAAACTTCCGGTGCGCCCCGGTGGACGAAGGGGTCCCCTGAGTTGCGTGAATCATCGCCCGCGTCGTCATTGAATTGTGACTGCTTACATCCGATTACTATGTCATGCGATTTGACTAATTGGCTCAGACGAAGCCATGCGTGATTCAAAGGCATTGTCCGTATGAATCAGCTTAGGTATTGCTTCAATCCTACACATAACAAGCTCACACCATTCTCAGAGTGGGGTAGACAGAGCTACAGAATTACCAACCGCTCCAAAAACCTGTTGACAACTCTGTAACCACATTTTGTACGAATCAACTTTGGTAAGTATTATTGCTTCAATCCAACACATACACAAGTTCACGCCTTCATTCCCAGAGTGGGGTAGGCAGAGCTACAGAATTACCAACCACTCCAAAAACCTGTTGACAACTCTGTAACCACATTTTGTACGAATCAGCTTTGGTATTGCTTCAATCTTACACATACACAAGCTCACACCATTCTCAGAGTGGGGTAGACAGAGCTACAGAATTACCAACCGCTCCAAAAACCTGTTGACAACTCTGTAACCACATTTTGTACGAATCAACTTCGGTAAGTATTATTGCTTCAATCCAAAACATACACAAGTTCACGCCTTCATTCCCAGAGTGGGGTAGGCAGAGCTACAGAATTACCAACCACTCCAAAAACCTGTTGACAACTCTGTAACCACATTTTGTACGAATCAGCTTTGGTATAGCTTCAATCTTACACATACACAAGCTCACGCCTTTTTTTCCAGAGTGGGGTAGACAGAGCTACAGAATTACCAACCACTCCAAAAACTTGTTGACAACTCTGTAACCATATTTTGTACGAATCAGCTTAGGTATTGCTGCAATCCTACACATACACAAGCTCACGCCTTTGTTCCCAGAGTGGGGTTGGCCGAGCTACAGAATTACCAACCACTCCAAAAACCTGTTGACAACTCTGTAACCACATTTTGCACAATCAGGCTAAGATGTTTACCAGTGTATTAGTGACAGGTTGCAAGCCCATCGCCTAACAGTACTACACAGCCTTTATTCCCTTAGTCGTCTCTCACGATTTCCACGGGAGGACATGGAGTGGCACTATTCTAATCCGGCAACCACACGGGCTTCAATCCTTACATATTGATATTATAGTGACGACACGATAGCCTGGTATCTCGATACTATATTAGACAAATCATGACCCCCCACATGTTTTGATGTCCTAATATAAATGTTTCATAAACCTTGAACATAAAAGCATAGAACTAGGCAGGAAACGGATGTTACTTATTCAAAAATCCTTAAATACGTTCTAGATTGCGTTCGGTGGGACGCCCAAAATCGGGTTCCACAGATGCGCAAAAGCGGCCATATTTTTTCTCCACAGATGACAGGTTATCTTTACTAATATTATAAAGCTGAAGAGTTTTTTTGTTTGTTTGCTTGAACGCGCTAATCTCAGGAACTACTGGTCCGATTTGAAAAATTCTTTCAGTTTTAGATAGCCCATTTATCGAGAATAGGATATTTATTAAGGAATATAGGCTATATATCATACTCACGTAAACCGAAGCGAAGCGAGGGCAGGTCGCTAGTGTATATATAACGTTAACGTAGAGATATCATACTGCTCTGAGTATTGTTGTATTTTCTTTACATTTTAGGGTTCCGTAAATGTTAAAAAGAACCCTTATAGTGAGACTTCGGTGTATGTCTGTCTGAAGGCGGGTCGCTATTTACTAATAAAATTAAGAGGCTATTTCAAGCCCGTACCATATAATTAAAGTTTACCTATGTTTTTTTATGCTAAGTCCGATCTGATACCCATAGGCATTTGAATTCTCATGACTACAACCCTGAGGACTAACTTTGAAACACCTGTATGCTAGTTTCACCGGTTGTCTTATCCCCACACCGGAACACGGCAGTGCGAGCTGCTTGGCGGTAGCTTAAAGGATAAGATGGTGGTACCGATCCGGACGGACCCTGCACAAGATCGTACCACCATTTAACTTTTTGCCTTTGTTTTAAAGCTTTAAAAAACATACATACATAGATACATAAACTCACGCCTTTATTCCCAGAGTGGGGTAGGCAGAGCTACAGAATTTCCAACAACTATAAAAACTTTTGATAATTCTGTAACCACATTTTGCACACTTAAGCGAAGATGTTTACCGGTGTATTAGTGACAGGTTGCAAGCCCATCGCCTAACAGTACTACACGCTTTTATACCTTAGTCGACTTTTACGACATCCACGGAAAGATACGGAGTGGCACTATTCTAATCCGGCTACCACACGGGCCAAGCTTTAAAAAAAAGGTGTGGAAACCGTAATTACAGCAGTATTAGTATCAATAACCAACAACGACGGTGTAAACGCTCGCGTGCCGCGCCGCTGCCGTCACGCGACCGCGCGGAACGGTCTAATGGCGCTGTTTAGGCTTTTGTGACTCGCCAGTACCATTCGTTCTAGAACGGAGGGGAAGCTTGTGAAATATTGGGTTTTTTTTTTATGGCATCGAGTAGACAAACGAGCACACAGGCCACCTGATGGTAAGTGGAAACTGTGACCCATAGACATTCGCAATCACAAGACTGCAATGCAATCCTAAGACTGCAAATGCGTTGCCAACCCTGAGGCTAAGATGGAATGCCTCTATGCTAGTCATTTCACCGGCTGTCTTATCCCCAAACCGGAACACAACAATGCGAACACTGCTGTTTGGCGGTAGGTTAATTGATAAGATGGACGGTAGGTGGATGGATAATGGGTGACTTTTTATCCTGCAGCGGAAAAAGAGGGGAGAAAGAGCAGCTGCAATAAGCAAAGTCCAACTCAAGACGGTGTCCTTCAATATTTTAAACCAAAAGCCGACTTCAGTTAGACGATATTACCTACCATTTTAAGACTGCGCCGAGCGTACGCCGGATGTACAGTGGCGCCCTCATTACTGTTATTGTGTTTTCTAATAAACTAAAATATTTTCTTGAAATTGGTCGGTAGGTTTTTGTACTACAAATGAAAACACAACTTATAGGGTATATCTCATAGTTAAATAACAATTCCCCTTAAAGCTTTTATTTAACTTGCAATGTATGTATGTAAGGGTCGAATCTTGCAAGTTAAATTTGACCCACTTCCCGGATTCCGATGAAGCTGAAAATTTGCATACGCCTTTAGTTCTGATGACAATACAATAATATAGTATCATCGAGCTGGTCTGATGATGGAGACTGAGGCTGGCCATAGGAACTCCTAAATTACACATAATAAACCCGTCGTGTTTAGGCTTGTTAGAATTGTCTTGACAAGTTGATCACGACTGTGCATAAAAAAGTACAGTCAGCAATAATATTGTGCCTCCTGTGACAAGTGATACAACTCGAAAAACACGACTTTTCAGGAGAGCGAAAACAAGTTTAAAAAAAATACTGCACCTAAACGAATAGATTTTTTTGAAAATTGCTACCGATTTTTATAACGTACAATATCACTTTATTCACTGGTTTGACAAAAATAATGATACTAGTTATAGGTTTTGAGATATTCAAAAAAACGTCCATAATGTATCATTTTACATTTCAGATTGATTTATTTAACCCGTGTAAGATGATACAACTCGAATTGTATTATTTAACACAAAAAAGTGTAATCAAGGAGCTCTGGTGATGACTGATACAACTTTTTTTTGAAACCTTCATTTTTCTCTTATTTCTTGAGTTAGAGGCCTAACCTGTATACACAAGTTGTAGGGAATTGAATTAGTAATATTTCTTAAAACAAACGGACAAAATATAAGGATTTTTAGTGAGTTGCATCATTTATCACAAAATAAAAACGTAATTTAAACCGTGACGAATGTTACATATCGAGTTATTCTTGGGTCTGATTACGAATAAACTTGTGTCAAATAATACAAGTAAGTAATTGATTAAAACAAATAATAGCAATCATGATATATTTGTACTAAACATGATGACATTAAATCACTGGGTAAACAAATTAACTTACACTCTTTAATTTCAAAGCAACATTACGATGTTGCAACCATACAGTAGGTAAATTAAACTGTGCATATTGTCATTCAAAACAAAAACTATATAGACACCTACACAACAAATCAAATAATAATTCTCAATAATCACCTACAAAACATGAAAATAATGATAACTAAACCTCAGCTAGGTAAGAAATAAAGTAATTTAAATTAAGCTCGCCTTCAGTCGAAGTAGGAAGTACGAGTAGGTAGTTAAGTGACATAGCGCATGGTCCACCTGAATTTCATACTGAATTTGATACAATAATTTAAGTCACCACAGAACAGTAGCATTTACTAACCTGCGACTTCACAAAATAAAACACGTTGGTTCGTAAATACCTGTTTCTCTCCAACGAGAGATTTTTACCGTTTTTATCTTGTCATAATATTTTACACAAATAACTAGTAAGCGACACACATGTAGATCATAATATATCGCAACCGTAAAAGGATATTAACATTTATTAAATTACCTACAATAGAAATCATACTTACGCGTCGGTTCATGGCGACACAGCGAGCGTGCGCTCCCACCCTCGATGACGTAGAGACACTATGACCATAGTTATGTAGAAAGAGACCAGACTATTTTTTTCGGAAAATGAGTTAGCTATGCCATCGTAAATTAGAATTTTTAACCTTAGTTATGTTGAAAGTGACTTATTTTACCACGTCAATTCATTGAATTTATACCATTACGTATAAAACCGCCAATTACGATATGTGGGTTCTATAATGTCGAAAGCCGCCAAAGTACTTGATTTAGTCTATTTTGTCCGTTAAAAGATGATATTTTTAATCTGCAAAACACAGCCAATCTTCTATTAGTCGATTAGTCGGAATACAAACAAATGTACTTATCAAGTGAGCACATTCATGTAAGTAAACTACTTACAACGACTAGGCAGATAGTCGCTTTGAGCAATTTTTGTTTTTCGTTCTACCTCATGTTTGGTAGTTTTCGCAGTGATGTTTTTATAACCTTTGATAAAATAAAAATAATTTAAATGAGTGTTTTACTTATTACAATCAGCATTTAGCTCTTTTAATATAAAAACTACAATCTTGTATTAATAATGAGCATGAGATAACTAGAGTAATATAGCATTTAGCTCTCTTTATAAAAATACAAGAATGCAATATTGTAATCAGTTAAGTCGGTTAAAGAAATGGTCGTTTTTATTAAAATTACGATCGGAAGCAGGATAGCAAATATTAATTCTATGTAAAACGTCCAACTACATTGTTTTTAAAAAAAGAACCTATGAATACTCCAAAAAACAAGAATGCAATTTTGTAATCAGCTTAAGTCAGCTAAAAAAATGGTCGCTTTCATTGAATTACGATCGAAAGCAGGATATCAAATATTAGTTCTATAGCCTACGAATAGGTACTCCAAAAACTAAAAGAATGCAATATTGTAATCAGCATAAATCAGCATAATAATGGTCGCTTTCATTGAATTACGATCGACAGCAATATAGCAAATATTAGTTGCATAGAAAACGTCCTACTACATTGTTTTTTTTAAAAACCTACGAATACTCCAGTTAATTTGTATAACATGTGCTTAATAAAGTACATCATGCTATGTTCTATCAATTTGGGTTATTTATGTTTAAGAAAAGATACTAGAAAGTAATAAATTATTATTTTTACCTAACAACGGCTATATCTCGAAACCGGATATTTATTATTGGTCTCTTTTTGCATAACTATTAAAGATAAACTATTTTATTCTTAACCTGTCACAACAAAGTAATATATGAAGACCTTACGATTTACATATTACACTTTTTTATGACACGGTTCTATGGTAAGTATCAATAAATTTGTTTAGATATATATTTAAGATATATTTCTCTATTTAAGTATTTAATTTATTGTTGTCTAGTACCCAAAGTATAAGCTCAGAGCTTAGTTTGGGACTAGCTCAGTTGGTGTGAGATTGTCCCCGTATGCTTATTTTATTATTTTATAGTAAATTGTATCACTGTGCACCAAACTTTATAGGTTCTAAATGGTCGTAATATTCTCACATTTTTGATACAACTGACTTATACATTTGCAAAGATTAGGAAATATTTGAAGACATTTGATATAACTCGAGTTGTATCAATTAACACATACCAATTGAAGCAAGTATAGGGTTAATTTTTGATCTAACTCAAGTTGTATCTTTCAAAATACGCAAAACTCTGGTGATAAATGATACAACTCGAGTTATATCGAAAGACACAGGCATTTTTAAGGGCATAAAAACCGTGATTAATAATACATTTTTAGATATATCATGAGGCACGAAAAAATATATATAGTTATTGTTTTTTGAAGTGTTTTAACTAGAGAAATATCATTAAACACGGAAAATGGGAAAAAAAAGGGTCAATTGTATCATTTTACACGAAAGTATCTTGGAAACTAGAAGGCCTAGGAACACGGGAGTTGGAGCAAACGATGCGTTATTTTTTTTTAAGTTGTTTCATGAAAGAACACGTTAACTGCTACAACTCAAGTTGTATCACTTGTCACAGGAGGCACAGCTTATATTATAAGCTGATCCCAACAATTATTTTTTTGACTGAAACTTATTAGAAGTCGGTTAAAAAGTGATAATCGACTTTTATGCGGACAGAGTTGCATAAAATCAACGTTGTGTGAGTTACCATCGATGGACAGAGGTAGGGGTCGTGTATTAGAGCCCTAATTAGCCGGCAGGTCAACCTCGGTGGTCACCACCGATACCTAGTTTAAATGTTACACCTTTTGCCTAAACGAGTCACCTTTCATTTTTAACACCCTACTTATACAAGCGTGTTGAAATTTAAATGAAAGCTTTTTAAAATCCGTCTGTATTTTTAGGGTTCCGTACCCAAATAAAGGGAAATTTATTACTAAGACTCCATTGTCTGTCTGTCACCAGGCTGTATCTCATGAACCGTGATAGCTAGACCGTTGAAATTTTCACAGATGATGTATTTCTGTTGCCGCTATAACAACGAATACCACATACATAAATACATACATTAAATCACGCCTGTTTCCCAGAGGGGTAGGCAGAGACCACTTCTTCCCACCTGCTACGATCTTGACAAATTTCTTTCGCTTCTTCCATATTCATACATCGAGTCATGCACGCACGTAGGTTTCGGGTACTTAAGATTCGGCCCTTTTCCAGTATTTCTCCGATTTGACTCGAAAAAGTACGCCTAGGGCGGCCCCTTCCGACCCGTCCACTCACTTTCGATCTGTATATCTCTTTCGTCAATCTTCTTTCATCCATCCTTTCCAAATGACCGAACCATCGAAGCAAACGAATACTAGAAAAATAATAAATGTTTAAATGTTGTACGGAACCCTTCGTGCGTGATTCCAACTCGCACATAGCCTTTTATTTCATATTTTAATCGATATTTTTTTTACTTTTAACTTTATTGGTTTCAACTTAAAACTTTGAGAAATTTTGGTTGCCCCGGCGGGAGTTTGTTTAGGTATTTAAAGACTTTATTGCACAAAATTAAAATAGTGTACAAAAGGGGGACCTAATGCTACAAGAGTTTACTTGGTAGTGACCATGCTAACGAAGCTATAGTCTATACTTTTAGGCATTTCAAAAAATGTAAACAAAGCAACCACGTGATTTAGTTCGTCAGCCAATAGAAGCAGAACACTGATACGTCAATGTTCGATAAAACAGTTTTGATTGGCTGTTTAACAATGTCACGTGGTTTGGAATGTTAAATTTTTTTTTAAATAAGTACCTACCTAAATAAATCTCTAAGGCCCACTTGCGTGGACCAGAGTTAGCGTCTTAACCCGAGGTTAGGCGGCAAACCACGTAAAAAAGTAGACGCTTACCTCTGGGTTAAGGGCTAACTCTGGTCCGCGCAAGTGGGCGTAATGGAAGTAAGGGTAGAATTAAGGGATAGGATAAGGAAGTTGAAATAATATGTATAATGATTAGGATAAGGAATAAAGGATAATAAGGAATGTAAGGATGTATTTTTTGCCCCCAGGAATGCCCTGAAGGTGTGGTGTTGGAAGATTCCTTCAAAGATATCTACGCGAAGTTCTTTCCGCATGGCAGTAAGTATCAACGTAGCCTTCAACTAGCTGGGGCGGGCGGGTGCGCCAAAGTTCATATAAAATTGCAAATTAGATTATTGGAACTCCGAAGATGTATCTCATATAATTTTACAACCTAATGATCACTCTTCATACTCTTCATAATTTTTTTTAATACTAACGATCGGAACTTATAATCATCTGAACTTATACCGTCAATATTCATGGAACCGTACACTTTTCAGAATTTCTTAAATATCTTACGTGTAGATAAAATTAGGTTAGGTTAGGTTAGATTTATAAAAATCTAAAAAATGTATTATGAGTTGCGATGATTATGACTTAAAAAAGTATGAGAATTTTTTTTCGGAGTAATGATGAGTATAGTCACAAATCGATATTTGAATAAAAATTCGAAAGACCTATTTTATATGAGCCAAGATGGACCCAGCTGGGGCGTTATTCTTCAGTCTCTTTACGTATTGCATCCCTTGTCAAGATGCACTACGCTAACTATCGTTTCTATTCGTTTCGTTTTTAAACCAATCGCGTCACTGGTAGATCACGTGACTTTTGGTATCACGTGATCTACCCGTGACGCGATTGGTTTAAAAACAGAACGAATAGAAACGCTAGTTAGCGTAGTACATGGCAAGGGACTATATGTTTAATTCGGCCGCCAATACCTACTGTCAAGTCAATAAGAAACAGGGTATCTATTCAACACGGTTATTATTATTATTTAATTATTTAATGGCGTCTACATAATAACGTCATTTTGCCAATGTCAAGTATATATAAGCAACGTTGTACGGTGAATCCTGTCCTGTCGTCGAAGTTTTCCAGTCATAGTCGTTATGACCCTTGAAGATGGCGAGCAACCACTTCAATGGTTTGGTGTGATCTTGACCGCTAACTCATTTGGAACCATCTTTTCACTGTTATTTTATTAAATGCAAGTTCTTCAATATTACAAGTGGTCCCACAAAACTGCCCTGGATTTGCGAATAAAAATAAACTATAAAATAATTTACAAAAATTTAATAATTGGACAGATGTTTTCAGAATGACAGCCAGCCATAGACCTTCAACACGGTTAAAACCATATAGTTTTTGACGTTGTCAACGTTTTTATAGCTCTTATTTACTTGACGGTAATGGCCGCAAAGTTAAAAACATCATAACACGTCAAAGACAATATGGTATTATCGAGTTCAATAAAGGCTCAGGGATAACGTTTCTCATCTAGAGGGTAGTCAAATTTTCACGAATTTTTAATGTTGTAGTTGTTATGTAAAAATACGTTTGTGTATATGTGAAAAGGAAAAGGAACAGACCTAGTTTTTCATAATATCAAGTACATATTAAAAAATCGAAAAAATAGGTAATTTAAGGGGAGAAACACGTTATATTTTGTATTATTGTTAGCTTTACAATTTTCTTAAGACTGCGCCGGGCGTACGCCGGATGTACAGTGGCGCCCTCATTACTTTTATTGTGTTTTCTAATAAACTAAAACGTTTTCTTGAAATTGGTCGGAAGGTTTTTGTACTGCAAATGAAAATACAACTTATAGGGTATACACATAGTTTAATAACAATTCACGTCCGAGTTATCAACTTAACGGAAAAAAGTGGCCACCTTTTCCCGTTAAGCTGACTACTCAAAGGGTAATTGTTATTAAAGTTTGTTACGTATCCCATAAATTGTGTTTTTACTTGCGCTACAAAAATGTATCGTCTGATTGCAAGGAAATTCATTAGTTAATCAGAAAACACAATAATAGTAATGAGGGCGCCACTGGACGCTCGACGTTTGCTCGGCGCAGTCTTAAGTTCTTCACCTATAATAGAATGATATTTGATCATCAATGACGTCACTGTATTCTTTGCAGACTCCGCGCTGTACGCACACTACGTCTTCAAAGCGTTTGACGTAAACTGCAGTGGCGCCATCAGCTTCAGGGTGAGTGTTTTTGGAACTATTGCTAAATATAAGCGACAAGTTTAACCATAGTTCTTACAGGACATCACAAAACAATCACGGTGATAGAACAAGATTAATATAGTCGTATAAAAAAAGATAAAAAGATAAAAGATATTTATTCAGTAAGTAGGCCGCACGGGCACTTTTACATGTCATGAATCTACCAGCGCTTCCCAAGAGGAGACCACTGCCGAGAAGAAACGCCGCAAGAAACTCAGCAGTCAGTCATTTTTTAAACATGTTACAATGGTAGTACTTAATCTAGCATTATATACAGCAATAAATATTAAATTAAATATAATATCAAATAGCAAATAGCATGCGTAGTTCAGCAGGAAAACATGTCAAAAACATTACGAGAGAGACAAGGGGGGGGGAAGAGAGGAGAGGGAAAAAAAAAAACGGTGTCCCCTAGACAAACAACTTTGCAATTTTACAAATTATGAATGACTAAGTTTCGGGTTTAGGCCAAGCATTTTTATCTGTTAGATAGTCCTCGACCCTATAGTACGCTTTAGATATTAACGACTTTTTTAAGTAATTTTTAAGTGCTGGAAAGGGTAATGTTAAAGCTTCGTCAGGTAATTTGTTATAGAAATGAATGCATTGACCAACAAATGATTTATATACTTTACGGACGCGGAATTTTCGGATAACAATTTTATTTTTATTTCTTGTATTTAGATTATGTACATCGGAATTTTTGGTGAAAGAATTTAAATTTTTAATAACATAAATAATATTCTCATAAATAAATTGAGACGCTACAGTTAAGATGTGAATTTCTTTAAAAAGTTCTCTTAAGGAGTCACGGGAATTTAAGTTATAAATAGAACGAATAGCCCTTTTTTGTAAGACAAATATACTTTGTATTTCAGCTGCCTTACCCCAAACCAGAATACCGTACGACATCACACTATGGAAATAACTATAATAAACTATGCGAGCTGTCTCAACATTAGTTAGTTGTCTAATTTTCCTAACCGCGTAAGCTGCCGAACTTAGTTTACCTGCCAGTACCGCTATATGGGGACTCCATTGCAAATTTTTATCTATGGTTATGCCTAGAAAAACTGCCTTATCTACCATTTGCAGACACTCTTCATTTAGAAAAATACTAGAATCTACCGGTTTAACATTAGGCAAAGCGAACCTAACACATTTAGTTTTTTTAGCATTTAGTAGTAAATTGTTACTAGTAAACCAATTAAGTACTTTAACTAGTGTGGCGTTTATCCTACTGTAGTCAATGGACTTTCTATCTACTTTGAAAATTAATGAAGTATCATCAGCAAAAAGTACAATCTCACAAAGTTTATCTACTGTTGGTGGTAAGTCATTTATATAAACCAGAAATAAAAAAGGGCCTAAAATTGAGCCTTGCGGCACACCTAATTTCACTGTAGCTCCAACAGATTGCGTTTTGTTTACAACAACTGTTTGAGTTCTATCACTTAGATAAGAAGACATGAGACTTGAAGCTTTATTGGACAATCCATAATGTTTTAATTTTAAAATTAGGGTCGAATGATCCACGCAATCGAAAGCTTTAGAAAGATCACAAAATATTCCTACTGCATCACAAGATTTCTCCCAACTGTTATATATATATTTAATGAGCACAGAAGCCGCATCTATTGTTGATCGACCTCGGGTAAACCCAAACTGGTTACTGTTAAGTATTTTATTTCTATTAAAGTGACCTAACATATCATTCAGCATTAGTTTCTCAAAGACTTTACTTAAAACGGGTAGTATGGAAATGGGACGGAAGTTCGTTAAATCACTCATCTCGCCCGATTTAAAAAGAGGTATGACTTTACTATATTTCATGAGATCTGGAAAGATCCCCTCTGATAAACAATTATTGTAAATTAATGATAAATGGGGTGCAATTACATCTATGATATGAAATAGTACTCTAACTGATGTGCCCCACAAATCCTCAGTCTTTTTTAAACTAAGCGATTTAAATACCTTGACTATTGATTCTGAATTTACAGGGCTGAATTCAAAGTTTATATTACATTTACTGACATTAGTGCAAAGTAATGATTGAGCTTCAACCGCGGATGATTTAAGACATTTCGTTGTATTAGAGGCTATGTTTGAAAAATAATCTTCGAATGCTAAGGCAACGTCTTTATTTGACGTGATTTGTTTGTCACCTGCGTTTATGGTGACTTGATTGTCACGTGTTTTTGATTTTCCTGTTTCTCTATTTATAATATTCCATACAGTTTTTACTTTATTGTCAGCTGATTTGAGTTTAAGACTAAGAAAATTTGCCTTAGCAGTTAAACAAACTTGCTTAAAGGTCCTCGAATAATTCTTAACATAAATTAGGAAGTCGGCGTTCTTATTGTCCTCCCTCTCTTTATATAGGTCATAAAGCCTATTTCTACTCTTATGAATGCCTACAGTAGCCCATTCACTAAACTTGGTTTTCGACCTAGAAATAGTTTTCATTTTAAAATTATTATTAAATTGGTGTAGAATTACGCCAAACAAGTCTTTGTAAATACTATTAGAGTCATTGTTTAAGAAAGGTAACACTGAAAGATTAAGTAGATGTAGATATAGTATTTTAGGAGGAATGTCATATGCAGACATCTATAGGAATATGCGGATTGCCTATATCGATAAACTTAACTATGACCGCTCCAAGTTTTGTTTGTAAAAATATATTTTTCATCACACTTGCTCGTAAATAGTGTCTTAACATGCTAGAAAATGCGACCGTAAATCCAAAATAAAACCCGCGGCACTTTTTTTACTAATACGCCCTATCGTGCGTAATAGTTTTTTTTTAATATTATACCTGGACCCCAATTCTTGTGCCATTCGATATGAAGTTACCACCTTCGAGTTATCAACTTAACGGAAAAAAGTTAAGCTGACTACTGAAAGGGTAATTGTTATTAAAGTTTGTTACGTATCCCATAAATTGTGTTTTTACTTGCGCTACGAAAACGTATCGTCTGATTGCAAGGAAATTCTTTAGTTTATTAGAAAACACAATAATAGCTATGAGGGCGCCACTGGACGCTCAACGTTTTCTCAGTGCAGAATATTCCAATGTCTGTTCATATGTAAGGGCCCAATAGCTTTGACTATTTTTCAAGCAAAGAATAAAAGCAAGTTGTATTTTATCCGTAAAACTTTTCCTATCGTCATTGCAGATTTCGTTCGGCTATACACAGCGACTCTAAACAAACAAAAACCTGCCCTACATCCATCAAATAAGGTTGATCTTAGCTTAGCTCTATAGTCGTTTATATGTACGTAAATATAGGTTAATGTAGATGTTTTGATCGTTACGATAGAGGGTGTTCCGAATTTACGTAATGTTATAAAGGGTGCTTCAGATTCTAATATCAAGGTAGTCTGGAAGGTTATTTAGTACTTGATGTACGTAGTAAGTTGGGTTAAGTATATAAGTTTAATAGCGAGAGTTCTAGGCTTTGCTCGTAAATCTAGAATTAGGTTAACGGTGGACGTGTTTCGGATGATTATGTTTTTTTTGACCTGTAGCTAATCTTGATACTTAGGCTGATGTTAGTGAGTGGAAATGTTTTTATTTCGAAGTATAAAATACGATAGGTTTCACCCGACTTCCTCAGAAGGAGAGTTGTGTTTTAAGATCTATGTACCTATGTATGTATTTCTTTGTATATTTCTATTCCGTATGACGTCATGTCATATTGCAAATGACGTGTGGTTAGATTCGTCATGGTGGGAGTGACATCTATAGTCTATATTTTTTTCTAAGTAATTAAGGGGCTGTTATATTTTTTTAAATATATACATGACAATGTCATCTGCAGTCGGGTTTTCAAAGCTTGCTTTTTATTTCAATTATATTCAAGAACCTAATAAAATAAATATGGACGATCTATATCTGACCTCGACTCCGTCCACGTAAATTTCGTCTATCGTTATTCGTGTTATTGAATACAAAACGGACACATTCCAAAATGAGTCAGTGTTGCATTTTAAAATTGAAGCGGTTCGTATAACATTTTCAATGCAAGAGCAAGTTATTTTGGAATGTGTCCGTTTTATATTTAATAAGCGAAATATTCAGCCAGAACTAAGATGGCATGTAAGTCCTCAGCAGACAACGCATACACATTGTCATCTTCAAAGTATCCATTTGACATAACCTCGACCAATGACGACCAGCCATTTGAACAGTGTTACCAGTTTAGCCCTGTAAAATTGTAACTTATGTAGCTTTATAAAACGTGCCCCAGGTGGTGTAATGCTAGTTTGCTATGCGTAAAAAGACGCCGGCAAAATAAAGCAAATAAAAATGTAATTTACTCACATAGCAGTACTAAATAACAACAATAACAAATAACCTTTTATTCTAGTCTGCGACGTTTTGCAAATATACATGTTATTGCGAATAAACGTGAAAAATCTTCGTAAGATAAAATAATATTACCTCGACATAGACAACGAAGCAAACCTTCAGCGTACGCGTTAAGAATCTTGTTTGTCTGGCAAAATTGTTCGAAATATAATTTTAAGACGCCATTCTTGGGTCAGGCGCCGGCGTAAAATTTTACTGCTTTATTCTTGAAATGTAGTTTTGCATACGAGTATCAAATTATATATCAGCCTGTATATGTATACTCATATTATAAAGCTGAAGAGTTTGTTTGTTTGCTTGAACGCGCTAATCTCAGGAACTACGGGTCCGATTTGAAAAAAACATTCAGTGTTAGATAGCCCATTTATCAAGGAAGGCTATCTATAGGCTATATATATTATACTCACATAAACCGAAGCGAAGCGAGGGCAGATCGCTAGTGTATATATATATAACGTTAACGTAGAGATATCATACTGTTCTGAGTATTGTTGTTCCATTACTTTTTAGGGTTCTGTACCAAAATGTCAAAAAATAACCCTTATGGTTAGACTTCGGTGTCTGCCTGTCGGTTTGTCTGTCACAGCAGTTTATCTCTTAAACTATAGAAGCTATCAACTTGAAATTTGGCGTAGTTGTATAACTTGCTTGCCCGCATCTGTTTTTAGTAAAAACAATATGAAATTATTTTTCTAAATATTGAAAAGTCTAGAAATGGGGGGTTGAACATTAAAGTGATTTGATTATAGCAAACGGGGTGTCATATGAAAGCGCTGAATATACAATTTCAAAACGACATTTTATTTAATTTTCCGCGACCTACTTGTTGATTTATAATCCAAAAAAAAAATGACAGTTCACAAAGTCCCGATTTAAAGATATTTAGTTATATTTTTCGCGAAAAATAAAATGAAATTGTCAAATTGTAGGTATAGAATTCAAATTTAACTTTTTCAAAATTTACTCTATTTTATAGAAAATAAACTTCACAACCAAACGAGTAGGTAAGCATCTTCTTTTGCGTTTCCCAACCATATTATCTTAAACACGGAACCCTCGGTGCGCGAAACCGACCCGCACTTGACCGGTTTATTTGTAATAATAATAATATAAATCATTTATTAAAAAAATAAACAGGCATGGGAAATTAATAATTCTTCGCCAAACTGCACAATCAGTTTGTAGGCGAAAACTGGGTGCTCTCAGACTTTTAGCCTTGTTGTTACATTTTTTACAAACTATTTCTTACATGGTAAAAAAAATGTAATTATAGTTTAGGTATTTATGTTACATAGCAAGGTACATTTGAGTTTTCGTTTATACGTAGTTTTAGACATTTCATTTTCTTTCCAGGGTATACTATTTATTATAAAATAAATAAAATAGAGGGTTATAAATGACTAATATCCGACTAATAACAGCAATCACAATAAACTTAAATTCTGGCTCAATTCCTAACCGCCGCCATTTGTACGCGCTTCATGCAAAAGTTAAGTCGGCTTGAAAGCTTGCCAGGAGCTTTCCAATCACGTTAAAGTTAGTGGAGATTTAAAAGTTCATTGCCGAATAGAGTCTAGTCCGAGCGTGTAGTATTGTACAGTCGACGACATAAATATGTTTACACTTTAGTAGGGTAGAAGTATCGTTTGTGGCCACTGTACCCTATTTGGCCATTTAAGGTTGAAATGAGCATCAAAAATACAGTAAAATTAAAAATAATATTCATAAATAGTTAAGACTGAAGATCAATTTAAAGAAGATATTAAGTAGTTAAAGTTTAGAGTGGCCAAAAACGGTGTAAAGATGGCCAAAACCGTGGATGGTAGAAGTACCTTCTACCCTACCTCGTCACTTTACCCGCTATGACAATTTCAAATGGCAGTTTAAACATGACGCTAAATAGACAAGGTACTAAAGTGTAAACATATTTATGGCATCGACTGTACTATCAGACCATTGGAACCTTGACCCACCATAGAACTGTGTCACAGAGACGTTATGATTCAAGTCATAAGAAGTGTCAAACAAATTGTTTTGTAATGTCACTCTGACACCGTTCTATGGTGGGTCAGGGTTCCATTGGGCTGATAGTACAAGTTGGTAGTGAGTTGAGTTGAGTTGATCGTAAAACCACACTTAGAGAAAATATTGATTTGTTTGTGATAGCCTGGTATCTCGATACTATATTAGACAAGTCATAACCCCCACATGTTTTGATGTCCTAATATAAGTAAATGTTTCATAAACCTTGAACATAAAAGCATAGAACTAGGCAGGAAACGGATGTTACTTATTCAAAAATCCTTAAATACGGTCGGTTGCGTTCGGTCGGACGACCAAAATCGGGTTCCACAGATGCGCAAAAGCCGCCATGTTTCCACAGATGAGAGGTTATCTATACTAATATTATAAACTCGGTAATCTCAGGAACTACTGCTCCGATTTGAAAAATATTTCAGTGTTAGATACTCACATAAACCGAAGCCAAGCGAGGGCGGGTCGCTAGTACAAGAAATAAAAATTAAATTGCCATCCGAAAATTCCGCGTCCGCAAAGGACCTATATAAATCATTTGTTGGTCAATGCATTCATTTCTATAATAAATTACCTGACGAAGTTTTAACGTTATCCTTTCCAGCACTTTAAAAAAAGTCGTTATTGTATAAAGCGTAGGTACTATAGGGTCGAGGACTATCTAACAGATAAAAATGCTTGGCCTAAACCCGAAACTTAGTCATTAATAATTTGTGAATTTGCAAAGTGGTTTGTCTAGGGAACACCGTTGATGTAGGAAAACATATCAAACTTTCATGTGGTTGTCTTGTTTTTTTCTTCTTATTATTCCTTTTCCCTAAAGGGAATAATAATAAATAAATAATAATAATAATAAGGGAATAATAATAAATCTCTCTCGTAATATATTTGACATATTTTTCTACTGAGCTACGCATGATATTTCATATTATATTTAATTTAATATTTATAGCTTTATCTAACGCTAGACCAAGTAATAAATAAAAATAAATAAATGAATGAAATTTTTATTTACCAACACAAAACAGTACATTAGGTTAAACAAGATAAAAATTTATTAAGTAGTATCATTGTAGTATTAAATATGGTTAAAAAATTACCACCTGCTGATTTTCATGCGGTCTCCTCTTGGGAAGCGCTGGTAGATTCTTGACGTGTAAAAGTGCCCGTGCACTACTTACTGAATAAATATCTTTTTTCTTTTTAACAAGCCATAATGACATCCATCAATACTGATCAATTTTATCAACTTACAGTGTATAATCAAAGTAGTGTAGCTTACCCCTACAACAAAAGTGCTCGGCGAGTAATTGTTTACTGTGGACGGAGTTTCCAACTGCCACTAACTGGCTATTACCCCACTAGTTACTCAGCCAGTTACTCAGTTAGTTCATACTGACATTTCAACACAATATTATTTAAGACTGCGCCGAGTGTACGCCGGATGTACATTGTACAGTGGCGCCCGCATTACTATTATTGTATTTTCTAATAAACTAAAGTATTTTCTTGAAATTGATTGGTAGTTTTTTGTACTACAAATGAAAACACAACTTATAGGGTATATCACATAGTTTAATAACAATTCATCTTCGAGTTATCAATTTAACGGAAAAAAGTGGCCACCTTTTCCCGTTAAGCTGACTACTCAAAGGGTAATTGTTATTAAAGTTTGTTACGTATCCAATAAATTGTGTTTTTACTTGCGCTACAAAAACGTATCGTCTGATTGCAAGGAAATTCTTTAGTTAATTAGAAAACACAATAATAATGAGGGCGCCACTGAACGCTCAGCGTTTGCTCGGCGCAGATTTAACGTGCACAATTCCTAAAGTTGACTCTTTATCTATAATTGTAATGAACATTTAAATCGCTCTAGCAACATCTGGAAAAAAGTATCACTTAAAGGTGTTCCCAATAAGTGGGGATCTAGTGGTGGTAAGACCTTGTGCAGTGCCCGTGCGTCCAGAATATCGCCACTGCCATCTTATCCAAAGAATACTTGAATCCCTAGAGACTAACACCCGTATTTATATTCAAGAAAAGTAATTACTTGAGTAAAAGTAATGACTTAAGCAACGATTTTTATATGACTTTTGACACTACTAATACTCAAGTAATTATTTTTCTTAACTATAAATTCTGTAGCTCTGCCTACCCCACTCTAGACCAGGGTCGATAATTTTTAAAACCAAAAAAAATAATAGTAGGATGAAACCCATTAGAAAAGGAGGGGAATATTATAAAAATAAAAGGAAAAATAATTTACGGGCGATCTGAGGTCGGGAAGGGGATGGGGGTGAGTTTTTAAGGGTAAAAAACGGTTTTTCTCGATTTCCGGCAAAACTAAAAGTCCTATCGAAAAAAGTTAAATGGCAAAGTTGTAGGTAATAAAAAGATCTAAAACTTTTGTATTTACACTTTTTTCACATAACCTCAAAATTTATGTGAAAAATCCAAAAAACCAAGTTTTTGGTTTTTTATTTTTATCTTTTACAAAAATTTTTTTTTTTTAACGAAATTTGGTGAAAACTTACCTTTTTATGTCCCAAATATGCTGTAATTTATTTGATTAAAAATATTTATTTTTTTACCTTATTTTGAATTAATATCGAAAAAACACCCTAATTTTCAATCGAAAATTCACCCGTCAAAATATCAGCTTTTTTCAAAAAGTTGGTATGGTTTCTGTTCGTTGAAATCTCTACTTTCCGATGGTGAAAAAAAATGTAAATCTTCTCAGAAAATGCAATCATCCATACTGATAATCTGAAAAGACAAAATCGAATTAATAATGCCTTCACTATTTTATCGTGAATAAACTCCCTTGAAAAAAAAAATATTAAAGAAATAAATGTCAAAATGTATAAAAAATATATTATTATTATAAATCTATTAAAAATGTACAAAATATATACGGAAATCGGCCAAAAGTTTGTTATTAAAAATATATCGAATACTGGTTAGGCTAACGGTTGTAACAGCTGCTACGAAATATATAGTATATAATAGTAGGTATGTATGTAGTAAGACCCAGACCCGCCTAGCCCCTTCCCCACTTCTCCACGAAATACCGTGTATATATATATAATAATAAATATATTATATGCGTAGATGCCTATTTATAACTATTTTAAGATAAATTATATATACCTGAGTAGATATACCTGAGTGACCTACGAAAAATTGTAGCCCATCAAAAGGTATTTCGTGGAGAAGTGGGGAAGGGGCTAGGCGGGTCTGGGTCTTACTACATACATACCTACTATTATATACTATATATTTCGTAGCAGCTGTTACAACCGTTAGCCTAACCAGTATTCGATATATTTTTAATAACAAACTTTTGGCCGATTTCCATATATATTTTGTACATTTTTAATAGATTTATAATAATAATATATTTTTTATACATTTTGACATTTATTTCTTTAATATTTTTTTTTTCATGGGAGTTTATTCACGATAAAATAGTGAAGGCATTATTAATTCGATTTTGTCTTTTCAGATTATCAGTATGGATGATTGCATTTTCTGAGAAGATTTACTGTAGTAACATATATATTTTTTTTCACTATCGGAAAGTAGAGATTTCAACGAACAGAAACCATACCAACTTTTTGAAAAAAGCTGATATTTTGACGGGTGAATTTTCGATTGAAAATTAGGGTGTTTTTTCGATATTAATTCAAAATAAGGTGAAAAAATAAATATTTTTAATCAAATAAATTACAGCGTATTTGGGACATAAAAAGGTAAGTTTTCACCAAATTTCGTTAAAAAAAAAAATTTTTGTAAAAGATAAAAATAAAAAACCAAAAACTTGGTTTTTTGGATTTTTCTCATAAATTTTGAGGTTATGTGAAAAAAGTGTAAATACAAAAGTTTTAGATCTTTTTATTACCTACAACTTTGCCATTTGACTTTTTTCGATAGGACTTTTAGTTTTGCCGGAAATCGAGAAAAACCGTTTTTTACCCTTAAAAACTCACCTCCATCCCCTTCCCGACCTCAGATCGCCCGTAAATTATTTTTCCTTTCATTTTTATAATATTTCCCTCCTTTTCCAATGGGTTTCATCCTACTATTATTTTTTTTCACTTTTTATTATTTTTAAAGGCTTCTACCCTGGTCTACTCTGGGAATGGAGGCGTGAGTTTATGTATGTATGTATGTACTATAAATACGGGTGTAATAAGGAGCTTTAGTCCCGATGTGCAGAGACTAAAGTAACCCACCCCGAAAATAATCTCGATTCCTTCCACAGGAACTCCTAGTGACTCTCTCAACCCTCCTCCGCGGCTCGGTGTACGAGCGGCTGCGCTGGGCGTTCCGGCTGTACGACGTGGACGGCGACGGCGCCATCACCCGCGGCGAGCTGGCGGAGGTGGTGGTGGCTGTGCACGAGCTGCTGGGGCGGCGCGCGCCGCCGGGGTCACCGGCCGCGAGGCTCGACGACGCCAAGGCCAACGAGCAGGTGGGCCTTTTGTCTCTTAGGCCCGTATTAATAAACTCATCTTGGCTGAGATGCGTGTCACAAGATACGTCAAAGTAAACGTCAAACCAAATATTTGCCAATTTCGGGATTCGAATCCGAGACCGCTAGCTTGGTAGGCAGCGTCACTACCGACGACTGGGCTAATGTGTTATGTCGTGTCGTCAGTTTGTTTAGTAAGTTAATTGGTTATGAGACTTATGAGTGTCGCGATTACACTGTCATTTTTGACACATCTCAAGACGAGCATTAGAGTTGAGATTAGTTTATTAATACGGGCCTTAGAGACGCCTTTGTCATAATTTGTACTTAATGCATTTGTCACTTATAGTGATGGTTATGTCACTTTGATGATAGTTTAGTCACTTATATTATAGTGATGCCTTTGTCACTTAGTAATGTTTTTGTCATTTAGTAATGTTTTTATCACTTAGGATGATGCTTTTGTCACTTAGAGTGACGCTTTTGTCGTTTACGTCAGTCACGCTACGCAGAATAATTCTCATGTCATTTCAAATCACGGCTGTGGTGGTTTGGTGATACTAGACCCACTATATCTATCTAGGTTCAGAAAACCTTTGTCACCTAGGTCGATGCTTTTGTCACTTAGCGCATTTGTTACTTAAAATGAAGTTTCTGTTATTTAGAATGATTTTTTGCTAAGAGTGCGAATTGGTCAATTACAGTGACGCTTTTGTCACTTAGAGTCACGGTTTTGTCACTTAGAATGATCCCTTTGAAACTTTGACGTTTTTGTCAGTGACGCCTTTGTCACATCAAATAACGTTTCTCTGTTACTAAAAACAACGCTCTTGTTACCTAAATATCTACATCGACTTAAATATTACCTTAAAAAACTTAACAAGCTTTGACAAAATAGCAACAATAAAATAAAAACTCCACCGAAACAAAGAATAAACGAATACTTACAGCAAAATTTTAACTGAATTAATTTAAATCCACGAACAAAAAGCATAAAGGAACTAGCTTCCGCCCGCCACAACTGCTAACCACGGACAAATGTCAAAACTTTTTAAATGGCTTCTTGTACGGGAAACTCGGGCGATTCGGCGAACGCCGCTGCCCCAAATGTCAGACGCCATCTTCGTGTACACTTGCACATAGAAGTGTTGCAAATTAACAGTTATATTAATTTTTACTTGTTGAGAGAGCATCGTGGTTTTTGACATGCATCATAATAAATTAAAAATGTTCTACAATGATTATTCGCTTATTAAAAATGTTTGGGAATTGTGTTAATTTTTGTTAATTTATTAATTCATTTATTTATTTAGGTTAACAAACAGTAACACAATCTTGGCTTATGATTAAGTAGTATACAGTGCAACATGATATGTTATTGTGCCACCAACACCGTTAACCACAGATTACTAAAGAAAACATAAGTTCATGGTTTCATGTCGTACTTCTAATTATGATATGGTTAATATCTTAAGTTCTTAAAATTAAAACTTAAACTAGTACAGTCGAAGACACCAACATCCATACATCCATAATAGTTTTTATAATGCCTATTTTAAGTGAAAGTGTAATCGCGACACTCATAAGACTCATAACCAATAAACTTACTAAAAAGAATAACGACACTTAGCCTAGTCGGTAGTGACCCTGCCTACCACGCTAGCGGTCTCGGATTCGAATCCCAGAACGGGCAAATATTTGTATAATGAGCACGAATATTTGTTCCTGAATTTCGGAGGTTTTCTATGTAATTAAGTATTTTATTTCTCTATACAAGTATGTTTACCGTTGCTTGATGTTTTGACTAGGCCAATTTGTGCAAAATTGTTCTTGGGTATGCATTTATTTTATATTGACTTAATTATAACTGGTGCGTGAGACAAGCGCAAATTTCACAAGAGATTTTGGAACATAAGATTTATTTATTAATTACTAGCGACCCGCCCTCGCTTCGCTTCGGTTTATTTGAGTTTTCTATAACACACGTGGGTGGATTTTTGAAGACATCGTTTTTCGTCATTTCGGTGGCAATTTTTTTTTTTTAGTTTTTGATGATAATTATAATTTTATAGGTTAAAGATTCAATTAAGAATGATAAATATACATGAGGCACCCATTTCAGGTCAGTAATTTAGTAGAAATTAAATTAAAAAAAAAAAACTCCACCGAAATGATGGCAGTGGCACCGAAATGACGGCTGCTTAGAAAATCAATGTGAAACTATATATTACAAACTGATTTATAAGTATAATCGCGAATATATTATGTAAGAAGGCCTATTGAGTACATTAATAAGTTAACTGAGCATTTCTGAAAAAGTTTTTCTCTCTTATAGGATGTCTTTTATTTTGAGATAGCTGTGCTATTGAAATAATGCGTTTACTTGATTTACTTTTATAGTATCTTTCTCTATCTTTTTTTAAATATTGTTCATACTTTTCGGGATTATTTTTTATTTTAGCTTTTCTAATTCTCTCAGCAAGTTTCTTTTTTTCCAACTGCTCCTTTCTGTCTTTCTTTGTCTTAGCCATTTTTCTTGTTTTACCTTAAAAAATATAATGAATTGTTGAATTAATAAATCTACCCCATTTCAGCCCAAATTAAAGTTTTACATATTTAATGTTATGAATTCTGTAATCGTATATTTTTTGATTTTACATTATGATAAGTATTAAACAGTTATTAAGGCAGACAGACAGACGAACCAAAACCAATAAACTTTCGTTTTTATATAGAAGGGATAGTTTGGTGCTAGCACAGGAGCAATCGTAATGATTTCTGAAACAGAGCAATGCCCATTAGACGTGTTTAGGATATCAAGGTGACACTAACATATCACTATTTACAGTGATAATAATTTTAACAGTGGTAATAATGCATTTAAGTGCATTTTGTACATATTATAACGTCAATCGTCATTTCGGTGCCAAATTCGTCATTTCGGTGGATGAAAATGCCACCGAAATAGTGCCACCGAGATGACGACAACTAAGTATTTTTAAAATAACTACTAAACAAATAAAGCAAAAAAATATACACCAAATTCTCATAAATGATAACAACGTTTCCTATTAAATATAAAAATATGAACTGAAATAAGACATTGTACATCCTTATACAATAATCCACGGAAATGACGTTTAAGAGAACCAAATAGATCGTGTGAAGGACTTACCTCAACAGAGTCGGAATGCTTGGCAACAGCGTGTCCGCTCCACATAATGGCCGAAGCACAACTAACGGTCAACTCAATAGGATCGCAAAGATAGCGGTAGGTTAGTCGACCAATCAGGTAACAGCAGGTGTTTGAACGTTACGAATTTGTTGCTAATCGTGGGACAAAGACAAAATGGTCTAAATAATTTTAAATAAAGAAATATTAGCAATGAGTAATATTTATTTAAATGCGTTGTTTATTCTTCTTTCTAATAATGTATATAACTTATCGATAAGTTGACTTGAAGTAAAGTTATAATAATTTAAGTGGAGGAAATCGCGAGTGGGACAAGCCTCACAGACTTGCTGCTCCTAGTAATCTGAAATTTCGTTATTTTTTTTCCAGCTATTATTTAAAACAAGAGTGTTTATAATATTATGCCTCGTCGTATTTTATCCTGTTTAATGTATTAAAAATATATTTATCGTAGTGTGTTCACTAGTTTTTTTTTTAAAGCCTTGGGACAGCTAAAAAACGTCTCTAAAAATTCACCCACGTACATAAAACAAAATTTATTATACATAAAAACCTTCCTCTTGAATCACTCTATCTACTAAAAAAAACCGCATCAAAATCCGTTGCGTAGTTTTAAAGATCTAAGCATACATAGGGACAGACAGCGGGAAGCGACTTTGTTTTATACTATGTAGTGATGATAAAAACCTTCCTCTTGAATCACTCTATCTACTAAAAAAAACCGCATCAAAATCCGTTGCGTAGTTTTAAAGATCTAAGCAATCCATAGGGACAGACAGCGGGAAGCGACTTTGTTTTATACTATGTAGTGATAATATTCTTCTATTCCAGGTTGATAGAGTATTCCACAAGCTGGACCTGAACCAAGACGGCGTGATCACGATCGAGGAGTTCCTCGAGTCTTGCCTGAAAGACGAGGTGATCATGCACTCGCTGCAGATGATCGACATGGCGCTATGACGGCAGACTGACACCGCGCACGCGCGCTTTGACCTCAGGTAGGTGATTCTCTTAAGACTACGCCGAGCATCCAGTGGCGCCCTCATTACTATTATTGTGTTTTTAATAAACTAAAGAAGGATGTTTTTTTGTTGTTTACATAAATACACAATGTATAGCATTATGGCGTAGTATTAACCATATATTGATTCACTTTAAGTACCGGTACTGGATATTACATGATATTTTAATAGATATTATTCTCGTCAGTATAGGGACATATTTACACCTTGTGATTATAATGTCACTAATACCACTGGTTAACATCTTAGCCTATTTGTGCAAAATGTGGTTACAGTTAGTAATTCTGTAGCTCTGCCTACCCCACTCTGGGAATAAAGGCGTGAGCTTATGTATGTATGTATGTATGATTATAATGAACTTGATAGCAATTAATGAATCTAAATGATTATATGATTTTATCTAACAGAGATTTCAAATATCGGCCATTGATTTTAATCTATCTAATAATCTCTCTCGTCTTATTTTTTACTCTCTCTATGCTTGCTTTCTTTCTTTGTATTTGTTTTTTTTTTATGGCATAGAGTAGACAAACGAGCACATAGGCCACCTGATGGTAAGTGGAAACTGCGACCCATAGACATTCGCATTCACAAGACTGCAATGCAATCCCAAGACTGCAAATGCGTTGCCAACCCTGAGGACTAAGATGGAATGCCTCTATGCTAGTCATTTCACCGGCTGTCTTATCCCCAAATCGGAACACAACAATGCGAACACTGCTGTTTGGCGGTAGGTTAATGGATAAGATGGTGGTAGCGATCCGGACGGACCCTGCACATGGTCCTACCACCCGCAAAATTGCTTTCTCTATGCCATACACATACAATCACGCCGTTCCCGTAGGGCGGCAGAGACCACCTTCCACTTGCCATAAAAAAAAACATGGCTCATTTGTTTTTCCAGGGCGGTGGCAAAACGCCCCCGGACGCAGCTCTGCCGCTGCACGCAGGCGTCGCTGCACAGCGTGGCGGCGGCGTGGTGGCTGCGCGCGCGCGCCCTGTCGCGCCGCCTCGCCGCGCTGCAGCAGCTCTACCACGGGTGGCGCCCGCACCTCAACGCGAAGATGTTCTTAGGCTTTTAGGTGGATAGCTTGATGTCTAAAGGGCTGGTGGATGCAATATTGCGGAGAAAGCGTAAGATGGATAAGACTTTCATTCAATTTTAAGATTCTATTTACTTGTGACAATGTGACGGGGTTTAGGGAAGGGTACAGATGAATAGGTACTCACAGCTCGGCTTTTAGGTTCAATCCATAAATACAGTGCACTGTTATCTTGGTCCACTCGCGTTCGGGGCTTACTCGCGACACCAGGGGGTTTGATATATTCCACGTTCACAGTTCTTTCGGTAACTCAGGATGGACACATGCGGTGTGTCAAAAGCTCAGGCGCACACTTCCGCGCGTCGAGCGATCCCGAAACTTCCACCGCCGAGTTAGGATATTAGGAGAGTGAGGGTAGTTGGAGACTCCACATTGTCACATACTTATGCTAGTTTTTGTCATCAAATCAGATCATTATGAAAGTACTGAAGTATTACTTTTCGAATACGCCCCTTACATCTGTAGATGTACCTAGAGAGGTTATCCCAGAGTGGGGTAGGCAGAGCTACAGAATTACCTTCAACTTTATATAACTTTATTAATAATACAGTAACCACATCGAAATATTGAAAAAAAAAAGTTTGTATGTTCTCTTAATTTTTAAATCAATTGCAGTCATATCCATATTATGGATATCGTCCAATATAATTTCGACGTAATTTGCATCCGTCAGCCGACCATTATTGATGACACAGTCAAGTTCCTATATGTATAGCTTGGCAAACAAGAAACCTGACAGGTGGTGCCGTCATCGAGACAGCGAGTTATATCAATCGTATCTGTCGGTTCAACTTAAGAATATCGATCACGTCTAGAGAATGCTTGGTAAAAAAAACTAAACACCATAGACAAGAAAGGACCTGTTAAATATTCGTTTCTCAATTTGTCATTGAATTATAACCCTGTGAGCTTAACATTGGACATGGTCCCGGCTAGGTGGAACAATGAATGAGCAGGGCTTCTGGCGATAAGGTCGAACGTATAAGGCTGCCTATTTAGAATGCACGCGCTAAAATGTGTTTTGTGCGCTCTGACGGGGCTATTTAAACTCGCCGGTGTGGCTCGTGCACTCGTTCACTCATTCGACCGACCGAGCGCCGGTTTTAAGAGAGTAACACCCGAGCAATGGACGAAAGTGGGCTAATGATGGATAATATCATTTAGTATGTGTGTTTTGATTTTGGTCGCTGTTCCGTCCTCAAACAAGGCTAAAAGGCTTTCGACTCTATTTCAACTTTCAACGACATTAATGACCAAGAGTGACGAACCTTTTTATGACATAGACAAGGGAAACGAGCCAATAGTCCATCTGATAGATACTGGGATCTAAGACCTAAAGTTATTTGCATTCTCAAGGACCCTGCACAAGGTCACGGTACAACAAAGCTCGCGCGCTGGTTCATAATTTGTCAACGAATTGAGGGGCGAGTTGTTTAAATATTTACGTTAAATAACCAAGGATAGGTCCGTGTGTCACCACCAATAACTCTCCTTTGCCAAGAATGCCACCAACCTCAATACCACTGCCAATAAGCTTATACATTTGACACAATGGCTGTATATATATTTTGTGAGCTCGACTGTATCATCACGGACTTTAACTGTTGATCATAGAATAGGACTCTGTCGTGTAACATCAATTTATAAGGCTGCGTTTCCACCAGAGCTGTGCGAGGCAGCGAAGCGGCATTGCGAGGAAAAATCCACCAATAGAATAGTGAGGTTAGTAAAACAAAATAACCCTATTGGTGGATTTTTCCTCGCAATGCCGCTTCGCTGCCTCGCACAGCTCTGGTGGAAGTGCAGCCTTAAGGTGTGATTACACTGAGGAATCGCACGCGATAAAATAGCTATAGTCGTGCCACTCTAAAATATCCAATTTGACAGCTGTCAACTTACTACAAGATATGTTGAAAAATGCGAGACGGTTGTTAACGCAAAAAGTAAGTAATGGTTGATTCACAAGAGCTGGTAGGAATGGATTGAATGAGTGAACGAAAGTATACAAGTGTGTAAAATAATAACAGGTTTTCGGTTTGAAATTCGAACATCGGTTCAAAGGACGGCATTCATTCCATTCGTGCCAGCTTTAATGAATCTACCTATAGCTATTTTCTCAAGTGCAACCCTCATTGTAAATTCACCTTAAGAGAAAGGCTAATGAATTTGTCTTTCTGCCGTAAGATTCAATATATATTACTGACTTAACTGATAAAGTATGTGACAGAGGTTTCCGACGGTAAATGGAAATTGTACGACTTATTAGTAAAATACTACACCACTCGTATGCGGAAGGTGCTAAAAAATGAAGTTCCACCCTAGCCCTAGGGTTAGGGTTACCATTAGTCCGGCTCTTTAATTTGTCCTTTTTTTTTAGTAGATGAAATATGGTTAACTGTAACTAAGTGAGAAATGTTCCCATTTTGTGACTTATAAGTCCGGACTTTTATCGAAATGTCAGGCTTTTGGTTAGGACTTTTCAAATTCCTAAATGGTAACCCTACCTAGGGTTAGGTATCATTACCACAAAATAAATAAAAAAAGTACAAAAATAAATGTAAAATTTGAGCACGGGTCCGTAAGTCCGTGGATAAGCATACGAGTGGTAAGAAGCGATAGGGAGATTTAGTTGTAGATTAAAAAAATACCCCTTAAAATCGAGGTTCGAAACTTTATAGTTACGTTAGTGGAGCTCCTTTTCTCTCGATCTAGTTAAGAATAATGAGTGAAAGGGACCGGGCATCCGATTACACGCCGAAGTGATATAAGTTGCACGTTGGAAACTGTATTTTCAAGCTAGCTGACGGCAACCTTCTCGATTTTAATTGCTTAGTTTAATAATAAAAAATAATTTTGCGTGTGTTTTAGTATTTATTAAAGGCAATAGTAAATTAATAATTATTAGTGAGTACATAGCAATATTAAGCATTCGTTGAATAGAAAAGAAAACTTTTAATAAGATTTGTTTTAATTAGATCGCGTAGTATTCAAATAAATACAGTTAAAATGTTATAGAAATTAGGAAATTCATAGAATATAGGTTGTGTGCTGTTTCTAAGTTACCATTAGAGTTTAAATTATTTATTAAATTGAGCTATATTTAGAATCAAGCCAAATTTAACGTAACTACGTTTTTATTGGCACTAACGCTAACGCAATGTGGAACTGTCCCAATATTTTAAACGGTACAATTTTGTGACGGCACTTTAACTATCAAAATTTTACAAAACAATCTGTATTCTACATTTTATTTTAATGATAAACTAAACCAACAGGGTAAGCTCTCGAGCGAATGCTGGGTACCGCTTATTTTAATAAAATTTACTAAGAACTTTTTGATACGCTTACGAGATCGATATTTTTTGTAATGTTAATCATTTTAAATAATTTTACTTTCTGGCTTATATCCAGTTTTAAAATGAGGCAATTTTAACAAATTTATGATGCAGCCAGCAGTCAAATTTTAAAAAACTTTTATGTCTCTTGTCCATACAAAAACAGCTCGTTTCTGTACATTTTTACTAAAAGGTAAGTGCCTAAGAGCGTTGCGGAATATGCTACTAAACATAATAATAGACATCTTTGTTATAACTTGAGTGAGAATTGATATTATATCTTTGCTTTCGTTAAAAAACGCATGTCCAAATTTGATGAAATTAAATAACTTGTTATTGTAAAGACTACGATTTTCTACTTATATCAATGAGTAATTGAAAGTAAGTGTAAATTTTTAAATTCAAGCAATCTTATATAAAATATGCAATTTTTGTGCATATCATTCGTATTTTGGCTTTTTAGGGTAAATGGTCTTTTAACTTTAAAATAAGTTATTAGGGAAATAATTTGCATTTATACTTATTATTAATATTCACTGACGCAATACTGAATGAAGTTCGAAGTAAAGGAATTGATTAAGGAATTAATTTTAGTGCAATTCAAAATAAGAGTCGTACCTAATAGTGTTAGAGTTCAACCAAAACTAATCGTCTTGTGTGACTGAATATGACATAGTTTCATAGACAATTGCTGTTACTTTACTTACAAAAATATGGTTGTCTGTAAACTCGGTTTTCGGACTATAATTTTACGTGATAACGTCATGATAAAACACACAAGCCGAACGGTTAGGCCGATCGTGCCTCTCTATCGCTTGTTGTAATGAGTCATGCTTTTTCGTGAGTGCAGCCGGCGTTCATCGGTTTATAAGACGTTATCACGTCAAGATTCATAATAGGTAGCCACACACAATCGCAATCAAAATGGGATCGCAAATAAAAACCCTATCATATTTATTTTCCTTCGTTGTTCTGACACCACAGCTGTGGACGTTCTTCGAGTGACGTGGATCACGACATTTTTATACAAAACGACTTGCCTTTTGGATTGCGTTATATTTAATTTTATTTACAAATGTGTTTAAGTTAAAATAGAAAATTAAGTTTCACAATTTAGCTTAACTTGCAGTTATGAAGTGTTTTATCATGTTGTATGTACATAACTTTCTTATAAGTATTATAAGCGATATCTATCGTGTTCATTGGGACTAAAATTCTAATACCAATATAGTTTAATTTGTGAGGAAAAAATGTTCCGAAAATTTTAATTATACACGAACGAGTCCTTGAATGCTTATAAGAAATTTATTCATTACACAAATACACAGATTAAATTAACACTGCCACGGTTTACTTACAGCCCGTTTCCTGATATATACCTACGTGAAAGCAGTGTTAATTTGGTTATTACAAAATTAGTCATTTTTAAAAGCATTTCTAAAAATTAGAGATAGATTTACAAGATATCTTATGAGTAGTTGAAGTTTAACTATTGATATTTTAGATAATCATAAAATTGTTGACTGAATTGACAATTTGTAGCGGTGCATAGTTTCTTTATAGGTCAGGATTTCGGTTATCGTTTTCGCAATAAGTTTATACTAGAAAGAACTATATTAATTATATTTTTATTCTAGCTCTGGTACAAGTAAAACACAAACGATACGGCGTGTCGTGAATCTTCGTTCGCGCAGACACGAACAACGATTCCGATGATTTCCGAAAGCACGATTAAAACCCACGATCAGACTTTTACGTAATATTGTTAGGTGCAAATTAAATTGCATCTATTTTTTACATCTCACGTACGTTTGACGGGTGACTGAATTAAGCGCGGGCGCGCGTTAACATGGCGTCACTAATAACCAATAATAGCACAGAACACAACCGCGCAACGCGTGGATCATGCTGATTGGTTCCCCCGCTTTGAAAAAATGTCATCTGCGCAGGTACATCGGTAAGCCATATCAGTTGTGTTTTACTGTACTTGTACTAAAACCACACCCACACCAATAGATCATTTGCTGGCATTTTGACTGGAGCGTTAAAAATATTAAAGATAATGGTTTAATCTAGATTAAAAAAAGATTGTTCATAAATATTAATAAAATATTGTAAACAGAAAATTATCGAGAGTACTAGAGAATATTGTGGAAATAATTAGTTGATATTGAAGACAGTTTTAAACTCTATGTTACGTTAAACATCCGGCAAAGCCATGGTAAAAGGTGGGGAACGTGTGTATGTTTAGATTATTGTTTCTTTCATCGAATTTATGTTAGAAGAGGTCAAGCGATGTATAAACAAAGTTTTACAATGACCTTTATACGACATAATCTATAATTTTAACATAACACGTTTTTTCATCTAAGGATAATCCGATTTGAAATTTTCAATGTAACCAAAATATATTTTATTTATTAAAATTTAGGACTGTTAGAGCGATATTTGATTTCTACGTGAGTAGACTTATTAATTGAATATGAACTATTTGCACCTTGAATTACTGACTTAAAACCAGTCATCACTGAAATAATAAAATAAATTTATTACACATTTTAACCTGTTAATATATTTATGTAATTTACCTATACTGAGAATATTGTTGAACCCATGAGACTTAATTTTAAAATAATTTATTTTTACTCGAACTGGTTGTACCTGTGTTTTGTATGGAGCGTGAAAGACTTTCTTTCGAATATTGGATGATATTAACTTGTAAAATTTTAAATGAAGGTTTACGGACGTTTGTAATGTGAGAATGGAGTGAAACCTGCACGGTCGTCTATACTGCCGTCCTAAGAAAATACGCAGTAACTAACATAAACCTCCTGTTTTTATATCAACATTATGGTTAACAAAATATAATTGAATATGCTTTGGTGATTGAATTATAGATACTGCTTATTGGCTGAGGAGGGCAGTATAAAGAGATGTATCCATTTCGTTCCTTATCACAATGCGATAAGGTTAAAAACAGGATACAGATTGTAGTCGACTGTATTTGTCACCTTATGAGATTGAACACCGATAGTTTATATACAATCGATAAATTGAAAACTGCACTCTTATAATTTATAATGTAATGTGAAACCGTAAATTTGTGAACTAATCTGCAAACCGACACTGTCCGATGTCCGGTTTTATCACGCGTAATTGTGATCCGTCCCTGATTGGTCGGTCTTGGCGGTAGATCATTCTATGTCCTCACCGTTTGATTGTGAATATCGTGATTTATAATCTATCCCGCGATATTTTAAACTGACGATAAATTGTGAACTGTACCTACCATGTTATGGGTAAAACCCAGTCGTAAGTACAGGTTCGTTCGCAATTAGTTTCGATTCGTTTTTTATTTTTTATTTAAATTCACTCGAGCTAAGACGTATTTCGCCAATTTCGAGTTTTTTATAGATAATCACCATGAACTTAGAGTATATCTCACGCGAGGACAATTGTTCGGTTAAAGCACATGGGGTTAGTTCCACGCGCTTCTTTGACAGTTGGACATGGATTTATGGGTTTCTAAACTATCGAAAACGAATACGTTACATTTTAAGCAACAACTGTGCCTACAGTTTACAATTTATCTAGATAAGATTATGAAATAAAGCGCCAAATGGCCGGCATCCACGCGAAACGACGTGATCTGTGTGACGATCTGCATACTCCTTGTTAATTTCCAAGCCTAGAACGCGACACGCCACCGTCCCGCCGCGCCACGCCGGCTGTCTGGCGAACGCTCAACGGTGTTCAAAATCATACGATGACATAAAAAGCGAGTGAATACCTACTTAATGTAAATAATTAAAAATTGTCACTGTGTCAAGACGTCCACGTTACTCTGATAGTAAAAAGTTCTTCATGTTTCAAAAGTGTTTTATTTTATCCTATTATACAATCAGCCTTCGAATACTTACGTCCCAATGTCGGGCCAAGCGACATGTATTATTCCCAAACAACCCTATGCGGGTTTGATATTTCGTACACAACTATACCTACATCTTTATAAATTCCCTTGTAACCTGTGTACACAACACTGAAAATTATTTCGCAGATGGTGTGCATCTTGGGTGATCATTTAATGTAAAAAGCGGAAAATTACCAATATTATTCCGCACGTACGCTTAAAGCAAGCCCCACAAGTCTTCACCGCTAAGGGGTTGAATTTACAATAAAATTTTATTAAAAGCAGTTAACACTTTTGTGTGCGACTGTCTTGTTCAGCAAACGTCTAATCAATGGCATAGCAATAACAACTTTACTACCTAAAAGTTTAAAACTACTTTTAAGTAAGCCTTTAACGGACGTATTGAAGCGTTTTTTATGAACAGGCAGCTTTACTTTGTGAAAAAAAATTGATCACCATCCAATCGCATTTAATTTATATGAAATCCTGAACTTAATACAGTTGAATTTTAATAAATAATCGTAATAATATTAATTTAAAGGATAGATAGCCATAGCAAAGCTAATAACAGAGTGCACTCCAAAAAGCAACTATGTAAAGATACGTTAGAACGGTGAAAAACGTCTCTAAAATGTCACAAATGTAGGTAAACATTGAACTCGCTGGGTTATTTTCGTCAATTTTTTTATTATTTTCGCCTTTTAAGAGCAATTTAAAAGCAAAATTATGTCGAAATCCGTACATGTGGTGGACGGCGAAGCTTCTGAATCCGATTCTGAGATAGAAATCGGTAAATCACCCGTGAGTATACTAAAATTGTTTACGTGTTTGATTTTGTTATTCTTTCGATTTAACCACTAATGCTCTATTTATTTTAACAATTCGTGTATTTAACCATTTCAGCTAAGTGATACAATAACTGCATGTCTTTTATAGTTTGAATGAAGTGATGGTTTTACAAGTTATATTGAGTTGAGTTAGGTACTATTTTTTTTCTTTCAAAGACAAGTTTTGTTCTATTTTTTTGTTCTTTTAGCCTCTGGACCTGCCGTCTGCAGAGGTTTGCGTTGTTGCCGGGGAAGCTCCTGAATCCGATGACGGTAGGGATTTGTTTTTATAACTTTATGAGCTAATTCTTATTAGATTCTGTTTAGCTAAACAAGTAAATTATATTAATGTAATTAGGATATTAATTTTTAATTACAAGTAAGACTGCAAGAGGTATTTGAAATTAGATTTATTGTAGAAGCTGGGAAACAGCTGCAAAGACATTTATAGTGCCTTTCTCCAACATGCACGCAGCACATAGCTTGGAGGGTTAGCACAAATTGTCCGTGAGTCAGTCGTTTGTTGCTCGGACCTCTCTTTCTAACTAATCTGTAATGATAGACGCACCGAGCAAAAAGTGGATAAAAAACAACTTTTGTCGCCATCAGGGTTACATATAATAATATTAACGTATCATCATTTCAGAGAGCAAGTTGCCGGTGCCACCATCTTCAGGGCCAGACACCCCGCTGCATGCACCATTCCAGAGGCAGTCCATGAACAACCAGCTGCCGAGTTCACTGCTCCACCAGAAGTTATGTAAGAAACATGTGAACGGAGTCTATAAAGTTACTGCTGTGGTTGCTGTTTGATTGCTGTGATTCATTCCACGGATGATGATACACAATCGGTCAAAGCGTTAAACTATCAAGATTGAACATACAAATCAACAAACAAATCAAATCAAATCAAATCAAATCAAATCAAATCAAAGATCTTTATTTGTAAACATAGGTTATAGTTAAAAGATGTTGTGTATAGTTTGGTGCACTATGTCTCGCCATAAGGCATACAAATAGCTAGCATATTGGCATGCAGCTAGCTAGCATGAAATTAATCTAAACATTCAGCCGAATCTATAATCAAAATTAGTACTTAATTAAATATAAGGAACATTATTTTATTTATGGTAAATTATTTGATTAGAACATGAAGAACAATATTATAGCTATTGAATATTTTTAAACCCTGTCATTAATAAAGTCATTCAGAGAGTAATAGGCCTTTTTTACTAATATGTCAAACACTCTTGTTTTAAATTCTTTTATGTCGTCTATTTTCAAAATTGAAATTGGTAGCTTATTATAAAGCCTTGGCGCCATTCCAAATACGCTTTTTGATAATAATGCGGTTTTAAATGATTTTGAGCTAATCTTTCCAAGTTGGCGTAAACTATTAAAAGTAGGGAATTTATGGACATTACACTTTACAAATATTATACATTCATAGATATATTGACTAGGGAGGGTAAGTATTTTCAGTTTGATGAAGTGGGGTTTGCACGAGTCAGTACGTTTAATATTGCAAATTGATCTAATGCATTTCTTCTGAGCCCTAAATACCATTTCTTTATCGGTCGAATTCCCCCAGAATATTATACCAAACCTGAGAGTCGATGAAACGTGTAGCAGCATACGTAATGTAAACAAATAAATGTTATGAGTTTGCGTAGGGTACTTTTTCATCTCTCCGTTTAGATCTACCTTCTGATATGTATTTTATGCGAGTTCTGTGAAATAGCTATAGTTTAAGTATATCTGTCTCATGTGTGTAAATTGTATATAAAGGAAGTGCAAATCTTCAATAGACATTCATTACTACTGGCTACCTGGTCTTATTACGAACCCTACAGAGCTCCTCCTCAGCAAAACGTAAGCATGGTACGCGGTGAGCACTGTTGGTTGATTGACCACTTTGTTTAACTTATACAGTATGTAAACTTACTAAAACCATCTCTTTCAACCAGTTGCTAGGCTAGTTGAGTTAAGTGTTTTACCACATTTTTTGCTAGTGTGTGTCGAATATTTTTAATTTTATCATTGCATAAAAATTATAACATCTCACCTTTTTCAAAGTCGGTTAACCCTAAAAGTATCATCCCATGTGTAATGTTTACTTCGTTGTTCAGTGCCCATTATAAGACCCGTATGTAATGTTTTCATCGTAACAGATTATTGAACTTGCGTTCAGTGCATTCTTTATTTAAATTTGAAAAAGTGTTAAGATTTCAATAATTTATATACCCCAACCTTATCTATCGCCTAGACATGCTCGGGTTCAAATAAATGGTTTTAGTAAGTTTACATACTGTATAAGGCATATGAAAATTTGTTGAGTTTACTACATATACATTTAATTTGATCTTTCCACGTCAGTTTGTTGTCTACTATTAGTCCCAAGAATTTTGTTGTATCAGTGTCCTCGATTAATTGTTTATTGAATTCTACTGTCAAGTTAGGGACTCTATTGGCTATTTGTTTAAATTTCATTAATTTGGTTTTATCTAAATTTATATTTAAATTATTATAGTTAAGCCACGTAATTATTGACTCAAGTGATTTGTTTATATCTGTTTGGTATGTAAGTAAATTTTCTCCAGTAAAAATTGCTGTGCAATCATCTGCAAATAAAACCATCGGGTGGTTAATGACTTCTGGCAGGTCATTTATATATATTAGAAATAGTAACGGGCCTAGAACGCTTCCTTGAGGTACACCAAATTTTAATTCTGCAAGATCAGAAGAATGTATTGTTTCTCTTTTTGAACGTGTGCATATTTCTTTAATTTGTGTTATTTGTTTTCGACCGGTTAAGTATGATTCTATCAAATCGTGAACATTGCCGCGTATTCCATATTTGTGTAATTTATCCAACAAAGTTTTATGATTGACACAATCAAAGTCTTTGGACATGTCCATATATAAGGCGCAGACAGGTATTTTTTTATCTATATTTGTCATAACCGTTTGGAGCAAATCAAATATTGCCATATTGATAGTTTTGTTTTTGCGAAAACCTTTTTGTTCTGGTGCAAATAAGTTATTAACTTCAAAATATTCATTCAATCTTTTGTAGATTACTCTTTCAAAGATCTTGGAAAAAATGGGAATGAGAGCTATTGGTCGGTAGTCATTTAGGTTTTCTTTATCTCCCTTTTTAAATAGTGGTCGCAGTATTGATATTTTTAGTTTATCTGGAAACATACCCATTTCAATACATAAATTAATAATAAAACTAAATGGTTGTGCTATAATATGTGCTACTTTTTTAACTATAGCCGTAGCGATTCCATCGTAGCCGGTGCTGTTAGAGTTGTTTAAAGAATTTATAATTTTTAGTATTTATAATATTGGGATGGAATTAGAATGATACATTCATTTTCATTACGATGTATTTGAAAGTTCAAAAGAAAGCAATAATATATCATTATCTGGATGCGTTTGGTTCGATACCCGGTATGGACAAATGTTTATGTGATGGGTGTGAGTATTTCGCTCATTGAATACAAAACGGACACATTCCAAAATAATTTGCTCTTGCATTAAAAATCTTATATGAATAGCTTCTAATTTTAAAATGCAACACTGACTCATTTTGGAATGTGTCCATTTTGTATTCTATGAACGATTCATTCCTGAGTCTTGGCTGTTTTCTATGTATTAATTTAAGTTTGTATTTCTCTATATATGTTTTGATTGTCTTGTTCCCATAGACCTTAATTTGGGAGGTGAATTTGTGTAACATTGTCTCCAGATTAATGTCCCGTATGGTTACCGGGTTAGAATAGTGCCACTCCATGTCTTCCCGTGGATTTCGTAAAAGATGACCAAGGGAACAAAGGCTTGAAGTACTGTTAGGCGATGGGCTTGCAACCTGTCACTAATACGCTGGTCACTGATACAGAATTATCAACAAATTTTTGAGTTGGTAATTCTGTAGCTCTGCCTACCCCACTCTGGGAATTAAGGCATGATGTGGCGTTGATGAAGGAAAACATATCGAAACTTTTATGTGGTCATCTTGCACCGTGTTATAAGTTATAAACAAATATAAGTAGGTGGGTTTTAGTTTTTTTTTCTCCTTTTTCTTCCTTTATCTCTCACGTAACATTTTTGGCATGTTTTCCTGCTGATCTACGCATGTTATTTGATATTATATTGAATTTAATATTTATTGCTTTATACATATAATGCTAGATTAAGTAGTATCATTGTAATATGTTTAAAAATGACTGACTGCTGAGTTTCTTGCGGCGTTTCTTCTCAGCAGTGTCTCCTCTTGGGAAGCGCTGGTAGATTCTTGACGTGTAAAACTGCCTGTACGGCCTACTTACTGAATAAATGTCTTTTTTTTTTGATGTATGTATTAATTTTATTTCTGTTGCAGGGGAGTGCAACGTGTCCCTCCGCGCCACCCTCGAGGGCCTGGTGCGCCACACCACCGACATAGCCGTGGAGAAGCTGACCAGGGCTGACAAAATACTACTACACGGACAGGTAAGACAACAACTACAGTACTGTAAAACAACCTAAAATGAAGCCTATATTACAAAGTATAATCCTGGAATTGTTTCGTCGAGCGTCCAGTGGCGGCCTCATTACTATTATTGTGTTTTCTAATTAACTAAAGAAGTTCCTTGCAATCAGACGATACGTTTCAATTTATGGGATACGTAACAAACTTTAATAACAGACCTTTGAGTAGTGAGCTTAACGGGAAAAGGTGGTCACTTTTTTCCGTTAAGTTGATAACTCGAAGGTGAATTGTTATTAAACTTTGTGATATACCCTATAAGTTGTGTTTTCATTTGTAGTACAAAAACATTTCGTCCAATTTCAAGAAAACACTAGTTTATTACAAAACACAATAATAGTAATGAGGGCGCCACTGTACATCCGGCGTACTCTCGGCGCAGTCGTTAACGCAGGTGATTGTCGAGTAATAGGGCCTAGTTTGGACGTATAACTATGCCAATTTACAGCTTTTTAATACCAAAAGTCTGGGTATATTCAGTAGGTCTGAGAATAGGTCGTAAAGTATATTTCATGAGGTTTGTATGAAAAAAAAAGACAGCTAAGCTATGTATATGTATATTATTTACTCGTATAAGCCTTTTTTCCAGTTTATTGGGGAGCTTTAGAGCTGTAGGCCTCTTCTGGCTTTTTGTTTTCTTATTTCTTTATACATCTCTTTATACTTTGCGGGTGGTAGGACCTTGTGCAGGGCCCGTCCGGATCGCTACCACCATCTTATCCATTAACCTACCGCCAAACAGCAGTGTTCGCATTGTTGTGTTCCGGTTTGGAGATAAGACAGCCGGTGAAATGACTAGCATAGAGGCATTCCATCTTAGTCCTCAGGGTTGGCAACGCATTTGCAGTCTTAGGATTGCATCGCAGTCCTGTGAATGCGAATGTCTATGGGTCACAGTTTCCACTTACCATCAGGTGGCCTGTGTGCTCGTTTGTCTTTTCTATGACATAAAAAAAAAAACATTAATTGAAAAAAAAACTTTTTTTTTGCCTGTGATATAATAACTGTTATTTCAGGAGAGCATGCGAGCAGCCAACGCGAACCTAACGCTTGCGCGTGCGCGTCTTAAACAGATACACACGGAACTGGAGAACGCTAACTGCAGCAGTGCACTGCCCACTGTCAGGATCAAGTAACTTGATAGACAACTGGACGGACGACTTGTTGAGCAGTCCACACCATCCTTCCCGGAACGTCACGGAATGAAAAGGTTGACCACCTTAAGATCTGTTTTTGCTTGCTCAGTATAAGTTATCAGTATCTGTTTATCAACCGAGTATGACACATTCCGTCATAATGAATGTCATTTCACTACATGGCCCACAGATACATGGTTACCATGGTCACGTATAAACAACAGCTATTATTGGTTCAAACTGAACTCAAGTCTTTATTGGTCGTTACAAAAGGGATGCTATGGTCACGTATTAATAACAGCCACTATTGGTTCAAACTGATCTCAAGTCTTTATTGGTCGTTACAAAAGGGTTGCTATGGTCACGTATAAACAACAGTCACTATTGGTTAATTGAACTTAGTCTTTATTGGTCGTTACAAAAGGGTTGCTATGGTCACGTATGCACAACAGCCAATATTGGTTCAAACTGAACTCAAGTCTTTATTGATCCTTACAAATGTGTTGCTATGGTCACGTGTAAACAACAGCTACTATTGGTTCAAACTGAACTCAAGTCTTTATTGGTCGTTACAAAAGGGATGCTATGGTCACGTATTAATAACAGCCACTATTGGTTCAAACTGAACTCAAGTCTTTATTGGTCGTTACAAAAGGGTTGCTATGGTCATGTATAAACAACAGCCACTATTGGTTCAATATTATTTCTCTCGTCTGTTATAAAGTTTAAAAAGGTAACAGTGCTTACAACGCGTAAATTATTTGAAAACTGGTGAACCTTTTCGTTTCGCGACTATACGTCCGGGCACGTTGCACGACGCAAAACGATAGTGTGTAGGCTTGCTGGACGTCAATAATTATTATTATTACCCTGATGGACTTGCACGATGGATTTTTTGTCCATTTGAACGTTAGTGCGTACAGCAGCGTCGTGCCTGACGGTCGTGCCTCGCTGTACGTCAAGAAGGATACTGTTCCGACATTATCAACATTCAGAAACTTTATGTACTAACTACTAGTATAGTTATATTAGTGATATATCGTAAAACGGGGTGAGCATATCTACCTATACTATCTAAGGTTTTTTTCAATTCTATTTCCAATTCCATTCTACATCATCAAATACTGCTAAATCCATGTGTTATTTAATCAATTATTTCCACATCGTTATCCTAAACCATTAAAATAATAAAATAGTGCTAGAATATGGATACCTCATTGAATGTTTTGTTTACATTGTTGGCAAGTTCTATTGAAACAAACCTTATAAACTAATATTATAAAGCTGAAGAGTTTGTTTGTTTGTTTGCTTGAACGCGCTAATCTCAGGAACTACTGGTCCGATTTGAAAAATTCTTTCTGTGTTAGATAGCCCATTTATCGAGGAAGGGTATAGCCTATATATCATACTCACATAAACCGAAGCGAAGAGTTATATATTTCCAATAGACGTAACGTTATTGTCCAATTAATACTAGTTCTTATTTGTAACAAGTTATGACTTATCTTATGTTGTGTACCTACTCACCCCGATTTACGATAGGTACTTTTTTTTAATGAAAGTAACACGATAGAGGTATTCCGGGTCCAATAAATGATCTATCAAGTGGTTGTCTTCGAGAAAACTCGTTTACAAATAGATATATTGAATAAAAATAAGCGTTAATATTGTTATTTTTTGTTATTATATTTTATGGAGTAAGGAGACGGTGAAATTATATTGGGTCTATGTTGAAATACTTAATCGTCATTTGTCTTAAGACTGCGCCGAGCAAACGCCGAGCGTCCAGTGGCGCCCTCATTACTATTATTTTGTTTTCTAACTAACTAAAGAATTTCCTTAGAATCAGACGATGCATTTTAGTAGTGCAAGTTAAAACACAATTTATGGGATACGTAACAAACTTTAATAACAATTACCCTTTTAGTAGTCAGCTTAACGAGAAAAGGTGGCCACTTTTTTCCGTTAAGTTGATAACTCGAAGGTAAGTTGTGTTTTCATTTGTATTACAAACAGCTACCGACCAATTTCAAGAAAATACTTTAGTTTATTAGAAAACACAATAAAAGTAATGAGGGCGCCACTATACATCCGGCGTACGCTCGGCGCAGTATTAAAAAGTTGGTTGATTTTCATTGGTGTATGACTCGTATAAGTGACGAATTTAGTAATAGACAAGAAGTTTAAAATTTTATCCAAAAAATTAAACAAATTATTTATTTTAGAAATGTCTTTTATTTTACTTGTAATATTTCCTTCGGGACTGTGGTTTGTAATATTTATACTTCCCAAAACAACACAATTTTAAAAGTAAAAAGAGTATTAACACGCCTAACAGTTAATTTACTCAGGCAATTTTTACAGGAATGTATATCTGGCAACATTAACTGTCTTACTATAATTTTAAACAAAAAAGTAGACGCTAATTGACGCGCATTTATTACTCAAAAAACTGCCTTCGTAAGCGTATCTAGGCAGTATAGCTAGAAGTGTCATAGCCCCAGGCGGCCATCTTGTCGTCGACCCACTGCCGGAAAATGGCGACGGACGCGTAAACAGCTGGCACGCCGCGCTCACCGCAGCCTATGCCCCACGCGACCAGCCCGGTCAGTGCGTAGCGGTCGTTGCCGATCGGACAGGCCAGGGGGGCGCCACCGTCGCCCTGGAATCATAGAATGTGAGATTTCAGGCCTTCAGCCTTATGTTAGGTTAGGTTCAGTTAGGTTCGTTTTGTGACAGCTGGGGGGCACCCAGTGTTGCATAGTCATCAGCCCACGGTGCCCCCGTTAACAGCTCATTGGAGGTTAACACCGGAGAGGTTGCTCTCGCAACTGAAGTGGTAGAGAGTTTGTCATTTAATATTTCTACTGCAATCTTAAGACTGCAATTGGTATGCTAGTCATTTCACCGGTGTACCCAGGGGCTCTTGCTTAACGCACTCGCAATCGCAATTGTTTTCATTTTGAAAATCGAAGGCTTGTCTGCATACAAAATGAAAACAATTGGGATTGACCAAAAAAAATTACTCGCGGTTTTTACTTTCTCATTCGAAAGAATAGGAAATTTTAAGACACCAAATTCATTAATATTGTATTTGACCCAATAGTTTTGTATCAATATCTTTATTTATTTAGCAGACATTTTATGGATGACATGATTATTTCAAATTTGGGTTGGCATTTTCTAATAAATTACAACAATTAAATGATATCCAATCAAAAAAAGTGATTGTAATAGTGTATTAAAACATTCTATTTCAAGCGGTTTTCGCTTTACCCGCAAGATACACTTAGGAGGGCTCAAGCCGAAAACGAAAGTCAAACAAAGGTTAAATATACTTTTATCGAAATATCCAAAATAGATGAATATTTCAAAAACTTAATAATGCAGAACGGCTTTAAAACCCTATTACTCGAAATGGTTTTCGAATTGGAGTAATTGGAAAAATATGAACAATCCCAATTGTTCCGCTTAGAAGCCAATTGAGATTGCGAGTGCGTTAGGCAATAGCGACGCAGGTCTGTCATTTGTTTGTTTGTCTGTTCTCTTTAGATATTCTGTTACGATATTAGATTGGTGGATTCAAAGAGGTACCAGGGGGGCATAACACGGAGGCGCCGTTTTCTAGCTATTCCAAGATAAAGAAAACGACGACGTTTCCCCCCGTTACAGTAAATAGAGAAGAGACAGTTCTCACCCGGCAGGTGTCCTTTCCCTCCTCTCCCCCCGCGCAGACGAAGCTGTTGTGCAGCCTGAATCGAGGTCCCAGCCGCGTGCCGCGCAGGCGCTGCTCGCACTGACCGTGGTCCACAAGGTTCAACTCCACGCGCTTGAGGATCACGGCATACCGGTCTTTCAGACCTGGAAAGAAAGAACTCTTAACACCGTCAAAATACCTAAATGCAACTTCTGACGCTGTCAATTCGATCATCGCTCCGATGGAATGGTTTTATCCTAGTCATTTCACCGAACACAGCAATGCGAGCACTGCGTTAGGTTAAAGGATGAGAATCGCATATGATTGACTATGGGTACTAGACAACGATATAAATACTTATATAGAGAAATATATACTTAAATAGATATAGAGCCATAGATAAAATATCTATTTAAGCCACAGATTAGTGAGTATTTTTGTCATTTTTTTATTTTTTTTTATGTTTATGTCCTGGACTCTGGTCCTTTAAGCCACAGATTATGTAATGTTTATTATTTAGGTTGTTATAAATTGTTTGTGTCACCTTGTTTGTAAAATGTTTGTGTCACCTTCCGTGCTGCCACCGAGCGGTCTCAACGGAAGACCAGCGCTGGCTTAACAGCTGGCACATGCTGAGTTGGGACCGTTTCACAACAACCTTGTTTTTTTTTTCTCCTTAAGTGTTTTCTTTTTTTCTTTTTAGTGTGTTGTTGTGAATAAATATTTTTATTATTATTTTAAGTATTTATTTAATTTTCTGTAAATTAGGTTTTTTACAATAAATATTCAATTATAAAAGTAAAATAACAATACTAATATAAAAAATAAACATTATAAAAAACCTAACCTACGAATGCCGCCGGCAGCGGGGCAGGGCTCAAGCTACCGGTGGTTAGGGCTGCAGAGAGAGGAACCTCCTCACAATACGTGCCGTGTCGAGAAGTACTGCCTTCTGTATCTGGCCCTTGATCCAGCCATCTAGCGAGAGTCTCTTGAGGTGTTGGTCAAGACTCTTCGCTATAAGACCGTTTGCCGAAACAACTATTGGGACAATGATCGTCGAGTCAACATCCCACATGGCGGTCACCTCGTGAGCCAAGTCAAGGTACTTGCTGAGCTTGTCCTCAGCCTTCACGAGGTTCTCATCATGCGGGATGGTGACGTCAACGAGCACTGCCCGGCGTTGAGATCGATCTATCAAAACGATATCAGGCTTATTGGCGACAATAGTCCTGTCCGTGATGACAGATCGATCCCAATAGAGCGTAGCACGACCATTTTCGAGAACTGGCGTCGGTGTGTACTTATAGTACGGCACTTCAGACTCAACAAGACCATATTGAAGAGCAAGTTGCTGATGGATGATCCTGGCCACAAGGTTATGTCTGTGCAAGTACTCGCTGTTGGCCAAATGCGAACAACCGGAAATTATATGTCTGAGGGACTCGCCGGGGCAACGGCATGCTCGACAAATATCAACCGTGCCATCCCTCAGAATATATTTCCGGTAATTATTTGTCATTATGACCTCGTCAGCAATTGCACAGACAAAACCTTCGGTTTCCCCAAAGAGGTCACCAAACCGTAGCCAGTTCACGGACGCTAAAAAGTCTACTATTATTATTATTATTATTATTATTATATAAAACATCCATGACTCAGGAACATATATTCGAGCTCATCACACAAATATCTGGGATTCGAACCCAGGACCACTAGCTTCGTAGGCAGGGTCACTACCCACTAAGCCAGCGCGTCGTCAAACTATCCGTCGTATTATCCATTAAATAAGAGCCATAATATATAATAAACAATATAATTTGAACACCAAGTCACTTTTAACTTGCAGTGCAGTTGGTCAATTCATTCATTTCTATAACAAATTACCTGACGACGCTTTAACATTACCCTTTCCAGCACTTAAAAATTACTTAAAAAAGTCGTTAATATCTAAAGCGTACTTGACGTATAGGGTCGAGGACTATCTAACAGATAAAAATGCTTGGCCTAAACCCGAAACTTAGTCATTAATAATTTGTAAAATTACAAAGTTGTTTGTCTAGGGGACACCGTTGATGTAGGAAAGCATATCAAACTTTTATTTGGTTGTCCTGTGTTTTTTTTTTCTCCTGTCTTTTTTTTTCTTTTTCTCCCTTTGTCTCTCTCGTAATATTTTTGAGATGTTTTCCTGCTGAACTACGCATGCTATTTGATATTATATTTAATTTAATATTTATAGCTTTATATAATGCTAGACGAAGTAGTATCACTGTAGTATTAAATATGGTTAAAAAACGACTGACTGCTGAGTTTCTTGCGGCGTTTCTTCTCGGCAGTGGTCTCCTCTTGGGAAGCGCTGGTAGATTCTTGACATGTAAAAGTGCCCGTGCGGCCTAATTACTGAATAAATATCTTTTATCTTTTTTTATCTTTTTTAGTGTACTTCAAGTTTCATAGAACTCGCATAATTGGCGCAACCGGTAGAATCCCAACTCACCGAACACGGTCTTCCCCCAGCCGTTGGCCACGCAGTCCTGGGATCCGGTGCCCTCTCCGCCGGGCAGGCAGAGGAGCCCGATGTGCTCTGCTAGCTCCACGGGCGTTGCTAGCCGGAGGAGGGCTATGTCATTCTTGAGGGTTGTAGGACGGAAGCCTGGAAATTGGAATTTGAATAAATCCATGGAACTATCACCAAACCCCGGATTGACAAGAGCATAAATGCACCAGTGCTAGTGATTGATTAAATATCGACTAAGTACTCAGACGATACGTTTTTGGAGTGAAAGTAAAAACACGATTCATGGAATACGTAACAAACTTTAACAACAATTACCCTTTGAGTAGTCAGCTTAACAGAAAAAGGTGGCCACCTTTTCCCGTTAAGCTGACTACTCAAAGGGTAATTGTTATCAGTTTGTGACGTATCCCATAAATTGGTTTTTTTACTTGCACTTGTAAAACGTTTCGTCTGATTCCAAGGAAATTCTTTAGTTAGTTAGAAAACACAATAATAATAATGAGGGCGCCACTGGACGCTCGGCGTTTGCTCGGCGCAGTCTTCGATCATTATATAAAATAATAATTATATCATATTTTAAATATATACAATTTTGTTATATCATTCAATAATTATATCAAATGAGCGATATAGCGACTGATATTATATGAAATATTTTTATATCGATCGTTACGCACATAGTACTACAGTCCCATCTCATCAAGATTGGTACCTTGGTTAATGTAGATCTCGTCCACTGCTCTCTCCTGGTACGGGAGACGCTCCTTGGTAGTTTGCGTGTCCCACTCCCCGGCACGGATCTTCAGGGAGCCTGGTGGTATCCTGGAGCAGAGGAGCCGTGTTAGGAGGAACATAGTTTAATAGTATTTCTTGCGGCGCTTCTTGTGCGCAATGATGGTCTTGTCCGAAGCGCTGGTAGACTCACCCTATATTACCGACGTGTAAAAGAGCCCTCATGTGGCATATTTACTGAATAAATATTTTGAATTTTTTGAATTTTGAGTAGTATCTGTTTAATAAGTAGTAGGTATTTTTTTTTATTACACCTATTATTCGTTTAGCGTACCGTCCGTCTGTCACAAACGGAGCTGGCTGAAAATCAGCGCTGCAGGTGTTCACTGCCGCGAAGACACACTCACTACTCTTTTTATTGCTATTTCTGTCTTTACTTTTTTTTTCTGTGTGTCATGTGTGCAGTGAATAAATGTATTTTTCTTTTTTAGTTTCATACAGACGCGTCAAACTTGAAGTCGAAGACGAAGCCGAAGTTGAATGGAAGCATGAAGGCAATTGCAAGGAGCTATAGCTAGCAAGAAGGTATTAAAGGTAAGAAAAGGTGAGGTTTTGCGGGTGGTAGGACCTTGTGCAGGGTCCGTCCGGATCGCTACCACCGTCTTATCCATTAACCTACCGCCAAACAGCAGTGTTCGCATTGTTGTGTTCCGGTTTGGGGATAAGACAGCCGGTGAAATGACTAGCATAGAGGCATTCCATCTTAGTCCTCAGGGTTGGCAACGCATTTGCAGTCTTAGGATTGCATTGCAGTCTTGTGAATGCGAATGTCTATGGGTCACAGATTCCACTTACCATCAGGTGGCCTGTGTGCTCGTTTGTCTACTCTATGCCATAAAAAAAAAGTTGTATGTCCGTGCAATAAAAGCGAGAACGACGTCTTTCCGTTCGCAACGCCGAATCGCTCTTACTGCACGGACATAAATCTTTATCCGGCTCAAGCCGATTCCGCGTCGATAGGTGTAGGGAGAACCTAACTCGACTACTTAAAACCCGGGAGAGGAGAGACTTACTTCTGCACGACGTGTGCGGCAGTGACGACCACTTGCGGATGTATCAGGGAGCCCACGCCCGCGTAGCCGTCAGCCCCGATCAGGGCCACCACCCAGGGGAACTCGCCGAATTGTGCCTCCGCGCCCTGCGGGGAGGCCAGGGTGAAATTATAGTCGATGATTACATAAATTATAGTTTGAGCTACTCCAGTACACGTGCCTTCGGTCAGTTTTATTACGTCCCTTTATCTTGGCTTTCATTTCAAGCAAAAAAAAAGTTGTAAAATCCCACGTTAAATGCATAACTTTGCAATGTATAAGGAATTGTATGTATGTATGTAAACACTTTATTGTACAAACAAGAAATAACAATTATCAAATAGACAAAAATATAACAAAGATGTACAAAGGCGAACTTAACCCTTTAAGGGATCTTTTCCAGTTAACCTTTGAACGATTGAGAAATAATTAATTTACAACGAATAGCCAAATAAGTACAACACTAAAAGTAATTTCTATAAATTTCAAGATGTTGAAATAGGGGGCAGGTGGCCAGCTATGCTTCTCCTAAATATTCATAACTAGCTGCTTCCCGCGACTGCGTCCGCGTAGATTTCGATTTTGTTATTCCCGGATCATGTATGGTAAGCTATTTCCATTTCAAATTTCATCCAAATCCATCCAGCCGTTGCAGCGTGAAGGAGTAACAAACTAACACACACACACACACACACAAACTTTCGCATTAGGATCCATTGATAGAATAGGATGGGGTCAAGTGAACAAATAGTCCACTTAACCCCTTAACGGATCCTAGTGGAAGGAGGGGACAGTGGGATGGGATTAGACGGTGTAAACTTTTTCCTCAAGTGCCTCTCAAGATAAACTCACGCTCCCCCCAATGACGTTAAAGTCCGACCACATCCGGTGGCGGTACCCGCAGCCGACCGGCCGCGCCACGTTGGGCACCGGCGTGGGCGCAGGCTCTGTGCGCGGCGACTTGCAACAGCGCTCTACGCTCTCCTGGCAGTCATCTTCGCGGAATCTGAAATGCATATGGGCTGTTCACGGGAGAGGGTTGATAAAGTCATATATAATAGACAAGTAAATAATAGTAGATTGTTCAACAAGGGAGTAAAACAAGCCATAATGACACGAGATGTTTAACCACCCACTCCCGCCCGCTGTGTGAATTGCGGTTAATAGATTAACTAAGTTTAGTTTTTAAACGACTTCCAAAAATAAGGCTCTCAATTCGGTTGTATTTTAATAAAAAGTTTGTTTGCCTATCCCAATTTACGCGCATAGTACACCGATGTACCCAAGTAGAACTAAGGTTACCGACATAGCCCGAAGAACAGCTAAACTTAAATGGCAGCTTAGTGGGCGGGGCACATTGCTCGCAGAACTGATGGCTGATGGGGTCAGAAGGTTCTTGAGTGGCGTCCGCGGATCGGGAGACGTTGTTGGTAGGCCTCCAACAAGATGGAGTGACGACCTTGTAAAGATCGCGGGAACGCAGTGGATGCGAAAAGCACAAGACCGGTCCGAGTAGAGAGCCTTGGGGGAGGCCTGTGTCCAGCAGTGGACGTCTTTCGGCTGGCGTGATGACACCGTTGTAACCCTACCACCCACGTGTTATATCCACTGAAATGTGTCATATACAGAGTGTTTGTCAGTCGGGTGTAGGGGATTTAAGGGGTGATAGTTAGGGTCATTCTGAACACTTTTAACCACATTTACTGCTATGCAAAGTTGCAAATGCTATGCTATGCTTGGAAAGAAAAACAATTGATAGTCGTTGAAGAACCAAGTTATTGCGAAGGTAAAACACTAAAAATGTATTCCATACTTTCTGTACAGGATGTTTAATAATTGTTTTTCAAGTGACCATTTCGCTTTTGCGTTTACAAGAAAATACATACAATATCTCAAAAACCGTGGAACTTTGCATAATAGTAAATGGTGGGGAGCGCCAAAGTTCATATAAAATTGCAAATTAGATTATTGGAACTCCGAAAATGTATCTCATATAATTTTACAACCTAATGATCACTCTTCATACTCTTCATAATTTTTTTGAATACTAACGATCGGAACTTATAATCATCGGAACTTATACCGTCAATATTCATGGAACCGTACACTTTTCAGAATTTCTTAAATATCTTACGTGTAGATAAAATTAGGTTAGGTTAGGTTAGATTTATAAAAATCTAAAAAAAGTAAAAGTTTTTTGAAAAAATGTATTATGAGTTGCGATGATTATGACTTAAAAAAGTATGAACACAAAAGTATGAGCAAAATTTTTCGGAGTAATGATGAGTATAGTCACAAATCGGTATTTGAATAAAAATTCGAAAAACCAATTTTATATGAGCCAATATGGACCCTAAATGGTGTCAAAGATGTTCAGAATGATCTTATCTATTTTTTCATCCACAACGCCCCCGCCACGCACCCGCCACGCACAAGTCCCACAGCCGTCGCGTCCCCGCAACGCGACCGTCACGCACCCGGCTATACCCCGCAGCACACTCGCGCTCACCTACCTAATATCCAAGGTCCCATAGCCTGTGATATTGGGGTTGTTCGCATCGAATGCGATCAGTTGGTCGTTGCACAAGTAGTACGGCAGACACTGGCACGCCGCGCCGGTTTCGTCTGTAAAGGTAGACGTGGCGTCTGTGCTCCGGACCGTGAACTGAGGACAAAAAAAGTTTTTTACACTACATGCTCGTATCATGCAAACCTCGCCTAAAGTTAGTCATTATAGCCATCGGCTAACCAGCGGGTTATAATGAAATTGAGTACCATATTATAGGATACAATAGAATAGAATCATTTATTTCAGGCTATTTCCCATAATATAGGTTAGTTACATGTTACTTAAAAATAGGTTAGTTACAATTTTATATTTAACTAGCTGTTCCCGTGTCCACTTCGTTGGGCAAAACATTTTTTTTTAGTTAATAATTTTCCCGCTAATTCCCGTTCCCGTGGGAATTTCGGGAATTCCTTTCTTAGTGCACCTCTACGGTACCTAAGCTACGTCCCTTCCAAATTTCAAGTGCCTACGTTTAGCCGTTTAGGCTGTGCGTTGATATGTCAGTCAGTCAGTCAGTTTCTCCTTTTATATATTTATAGACTACATCAACACAAAACAAAAACAAAGGTGCTAGGATTATTTATTATATCTTATACCACTGGAGACCTGTGAAACCCAATAGATAAGGACGTGGCAGTCATATCTACCAGCAATCATATTCAGAATGTCGTTGGAACTATTTCTGACGCGCCCCATGTGTGAAGTGATTTTTTTTCTCATAATGGCCTGAAAACTGTCTGTACGCGCGTCAGCAAACATACCTGAGGCACTACACTATCTCGGCAGTCCCAACAACACTCTGAATGCGTTGTTATATTGAACTCGGAGGGCGCTATAAGCTCGTTTCGTATAACGGACCCACAGGCTGCTCGAGTAAAAAGATTGGCTAAAAGCTTTGAACAGCGATATTTTAACTTCAGTGGAACTTCGAGCAAACCTGCGGGCGAGCATATTACTCCTTACCATATTATAACCCGGCTGACACTGATACCCATAATAACCCGCTGTTTAATTAGGAGATTTAATTTCTTATGAAAAATTGTTCCATAGAAACCTACAGCAAAAAGAACTTATTTAAAAATCGAACTGGCCACTACAAGCCATTTACGCAAAACAAAGAAAAGGTGAGAAAAGTAGTATTCTCCTTTGGGATAAAACTGTTTTCGTCTAGGGCGAGCTTGAATCCCTCGCTGCACTCAGGACTCCGTAACACCCTCGTTACGCTCGGGAGTTAAATCTGGCGTCCCTCATTTGCTCAGGATTCAATTTCGCGCCCGTGACATAAAACAATGCTTTATATCCTCGGTGTATAATCTACTATTCTCAAACATGCTCGGAAATGTATGCTTTTATGTGTCGAAATAAGGACATGAAGTTCCTTGTTTATGACCCTCTTAAACCTGAGAAAAAATATTATTGGCCGTTGCTTTAACTTTTTAAATTGGTTTACTAACATTAAACTGACAAAGGAAAAACTACATACTGCCACCACTAGACTCTGTAACCATATTTAGCAACATTAAAATAAAACAAAACCTATTGTAAGTACCATATTTTTGTGCAGTTGCCATCGTGATATTGCGATCTTGAGATTGCCATCGTACGATTGCAGTACTGTACTTTTAATATTTCCTCACATTGATTGAGAAAAGCACTAGGAGTGTATCCTCGGCCGGAACAGGGATTGAAGGACTCGTTCTATCCGGCCTCGTCTATGACACGGCCGTCTACCCCAAACTCATCCCTAAATCCCTTACATCACGCGGCCTCTGCAGTAATGTACTATTTCATACCTATTCTATCTATTCCTGTAGATAATGCCGCAAACAGCTATTAATTTATGTGCAAGCTTCTACTTTCTAGTTAGGAAACTTACGTCCTCAGGCTTCGGAGATGTGGGCCCCGTGGGGCGGGGCGGCGGCGTGCCGAAGATCTCTGTCAGCAGGGCCGACTCGTCTGCCTGCGGGTACGCCAGGGCCGCAGCCAGGAGAAGCAGGAGGAGGTACATGGCTGGAAAATAACAGGGTTTAGTAATCTATTAGCTACAATTCAGCCAACATAGGATGACCCCTGTGACAGCCTATAACATAATTTAAAACCTTAATTAGTAAGTAGTAACTACGCTTGCAAGTGAGGCATACAGGGTGTAACTTTATCGAGGATCAAACGGAGCTGGTTTATAGAGGATACTAAGAACTCACACAGTTAAGTATTTAGTGTATTTTACTTCATGATTTATTGCAATGTTTTTAACTCAGGTTTTCATTTGAACTTACAGTAGAACACAATTTATATGGCGTGTCGTGAATCTTCGTTCGCGCAGACACGAACAACGATTCCGATGATTTCCGAAAGCACAATTAAAACCCACGATGACTTGTACGTCATAGTTATAACGAGCAAATTAAATTGCATCTATTTTTTCTATCTCACTCACGCACGGCTGACTAAACGACACGCGGCGCGCGTCAACATGGCGTCACTAATAACCAATAATAGCGCAGAATACAGACGCGCATCGCTTGGATCACGCTGATTGGTTCCCGCGCTTCGAAAATTCATCTTCTGCGCAGGTACATCGGTAATCCATATCAGATGTGTTTTACTGTACTCAGAGAGTTAAGAGACATCTTTTCCCTTTTTAGGGTTCCGTAATCAACAAGGAACCCTTAAAGTTTCGCCATATCCGTCTGTCCGCGGTTTAACTATTTAAGTTCAATGTTTAAAAGAGATGGAAAAAGTAAGAGGGATAATGAAAGAAGAGTAAAAGCGGGTAATATAATACGGGGGCGACGTTTCTTTCGTACGAGGGCTAAAGGAAAATGGAGAATTGGATCGCGTACTATAAAAATTACGCATTTAACTAGTATGATAAAAAAATACGTTGGACATCTTTTTAACAACTTATATAATGACTAGCGACCAGCCCTCGCTTCGCTTCGGTTTATTTGAGTTTTCTATAACACACGTACATAAAACAAAATTTATTATACATAAAAACCTTCCTCTTGAATCACTCTATCTACTAAAAAAAACCGCATCAAAATCCGTTGCGTAGTTTTAAAGATCTAAGCATACATAGGGACAGACAGCGGGAAGCGACTTTGTTTTATACTATGTAGTGATTAGATTCGTGACGTACCTACTGAATTAGGCGCCAAATTAAATTCACCCAAAACCTACGTACAGTCGAATTCATAAATATGTGTACAGTCGACGCCATAAATATGTTTACACTTTAGTACCTTGTCTATTTAGCGTCATGTTTAAACTGCCATTTGAAATTGTCATAGCGGGTAAAGTGACGAGGTACTAAAGTGTAAACATATTTATGGCGTCGACTGTACCTACACTTTAGTACCTTGTCTATTTAACGTCATGTTTAAACTGCCCTATATGAATTGTACATGCATACTTACATACATAGGTACATTAAATCACGCCTGTTTCCCAGAGGGGTAGGCAGAGACCACTTCTTTCCACTTGCTACGATCTTGACAAATTTCTTTCGCTTCTTCCACATTCATACATCGAGTCATGCACGCACGTCGGTTTCGGGTACTTAAGATTCGGCCCTTTTCCAGTATTTCTATTTGACTCGAAAAAGTACGCCTAGGGCGGCCCCTTCCGACCCGTCCACTCACTTTCGATCTGTATATCTATATGAATTGTCACAGCGATATAAGTGTAGGTACTATAGTGTACACGTATTTATGAACTCGACTGTACGTGCATGAAGAGGTTGATGACTGTAGGGGAAGCGAAAGTTGTAGATATGTTTAGACCGGTGTACGTGGCGCTCCAGTCTCTGGCTACTCCAATGGGAGACAGGCGTGAAGGTGTGTATGTCTGTAAGTATATTTTGTCCGCGTTCCGTTATTTTCCTTATACTCTACACTTACACTCTAAAAAAAATTAAGTTAATTAATTTTATAAATAATTGAAAAGGTGTCTACAATTATAGCAAATAGGATGTCATATGAAAGGCCCTAATATGCACATTTAAAAACTATGAAAAATAGTGACGTACTTTTTGATTTATAGCCAAAAATTTATAAAAAGTTATGGTCCCCCCCCCCATTATCTCCGAATTTTTCTAATTAAAGCATTTGAAAAGTCCTGACGTATAGATAATACATTATACTTTATGGAAAAAATATAATGAAGTGTTCATTATTGTGTTGCTACAGTTTTTGAGAAATAACAAAATAATTTTGTTACCAAAAGTTTTTTAATTACATATTTTGGTTAAGTACCTAAACAAATGGACTATACCTAGTAACAATTCAGAGAATGATACCCAAGGACAGATGATGATTGAGGTCGAAACACAGCAAGATGGACACTAATACACATTGAAATACGATGTTTACGGCCAGTCTTATAATAGTGCTTTGTCACTCTAACATCATGTATGAGCTACTGCATTAACCTGTCAAAGGTGTCAAAGCGACAAGGTGCTGTGTCCAGCCACTTATAAAACCGATCGGACCTACTTACACGTGGTATTTCCTTGAATATTTTTCCTTAAGTCGTCGGAATTCGTTGGCGTTGTTTGATAAATAACTGTATGTACAGTCGGCCAATAATGTGGTCTACCACCGTACGGTTGAAGTTTATTTGCAGGTCGTGATATAACACGTTCGATTTTCCCTTGCATAATAGGGTATTTGACAAGAGTGAAATTAAATTGGTTTTTCATTAACAACAGATAAACATTATAAAAATACTGGGAAAACATCAATATTTTATTATAGTTTGCAATTTTAAGATTTTTAAATTCATAAAATCCAACAATAAGGAGGCTGTTTGATTGGTACGTCACAACATAGTAATGCCTATAAATTCCGTAGTAACGGAGCGTTTTTGAAGTTTCATAAAAAGAAGCTGATTTGACTTTTGTTAAATACCGTATTTGACAGTGACAAGTGTCAACCTTAGCGATAATAAGATCTCGCAGAAACTTTTGACAAATCTGGTGGACCTCATTCAGTGGTACTCATTAGAAAAAAGGGCGTGTCTCATTAAATCGCGAATGTATTAGTGACTTTAATTCTTAAGACACATAGTTCAATTTGTTTTGACCATCAAACTGCGCTTGCGTCCTTTTTATTTAGGTAGGCAGCGTACACGACGTCGCGCCTCACTACTAAATGTTACGCAATCAATTTCAGTGCGTTTCTTCGTGGATTAAAAAATCGGTCAAGTGCGAACTGGACTTTCGCACTGAGGGTTTCGTACGGCTGCATAGTAGGTTTTATATTCCGTTTTGCGTTCGATTTCGAATCCAATTAGCGCCAGATTTACACTTCATCGGTTTTTAGTATTTGTCGTTTTTCTTTACGGTTTGTATTAAAATCTTAGCAAATTTGACGCTTGTATATTTTACCGTTTTTAGGATACAACAAAAAACGTTGAAACTATGTCGTTTATTGAATACAAAACGGACACAATCTGAAATAAGTCAGTGTTGCATTTTAAAATTAGAAGCGGTTGGAATACCTACGATATTTAATTGAAGAGCAAAAAGAGCAAATAATTTTGGTATGGGAACCAGTTTTATTTATCTTGCTTTACTTTTATCCTGAAAACCATCTTATATAAATACTAACCAGTACCTTCGACGCTGATATCTCGGTTGTTATCAAACCTAGCTAATATTATAGTCTTAGCTACTCACATAACCTCAAACTCATATTTTGTACTAAGATGACAGCTGTCAAATCGGCCCTCTTAGAACGGCCAAACTGTAGGTTCGGGGATTCGCGGTTCGTAGCATCGGGGATTATTATATACATTGGACTACACTGAGCATGGTCCGACATGCTCTTGCCCGGTTTTTTTACAATGTTAGTAAACACGTAAGTAGGTTAAATTACCACAGAGTGACAAAAAACATGATAGCCTTGTTTTTGCAGTCGCTTCAGAATAATTAGCACGAGTTCAAGATCGATACAAAGGTTAAACTTATGTCGTAGTTAATTACATTTCTTGTAATAACATACTTATATAATATAGTAACTTAATAGCCTTTGCCTTGCGGTTGATACACACATAAACATGTGTAACTATCCTACTACGTGTATTGACCTTACATTTTGTAATGATTTTATTTTTTGGTAGTTTTAAGAATTTATTATTTATAAATTTATTACCTAATGTAACTTACTTTTATTTTAAGTAAGTAGGTACTATTATGTTTTTATGATTGGAAAAATTTACCTGCTGCTGGAGTTTCTTGCGGCGCTTCTTCTCCGCCGACGTGTAAAAGAGCCCTAATATGGCCTACTTACTGAATAAATATTTTGAATTTTAAATAAGATATTCTACTAATATTTTAAATGCAAACGTTGTGTTTGTTGCTCCTTCACCCTGGAACGGCTTGACGCATGTGGATGTTATTTGGAATACAAATAGCATAAGTATAGTAACTTAAATTTAAACCTCCATTTTATTAATGTAAATATAAATTTGTTTACATACTCTGTCAATTATGTGTAATGTGTAGACGAAGGTGTGTACTGTTTACGGTATAAAAACTACCTCATTTTTTTAGCAATATTATAAACAAACAATGTTAAGTATATTTTGAACTTGACAGTTTTTTTTTAATATGTTTTTTTACGTAGTTAGTACCATAATCTAAATGTCGCCAAACTGTGTCAGTTTGTTGGCAAGTGATGCGCGTGAGTGCATGGAGCTAACCCCATGTGCTTCTGTTTGGTTCACAAAAGTAGGTACAGATAGTGAATAATCCTTTCCCATCGATTTTTGTCGGATTAGTTCGTATTTATCTAGCTTTCTCAATTAGCTTCAGTACCCATCAATAAGCCAACTGAGAAAGCAAGATAAATACGAAGTTATCCGACCGAAACCGATGGGAGAGGATTATTCACTACATCTGTAAATACTCTATAGGTAACTGAATAATCGTCCTCGCGTGATGTCCATGGACGTATGGTCTTTAGGAAGTCCGTGGTATTTGTCTAAAACTACATTGGCGATATACAACTCGTTAAAACAAGGAGAGAAAGCCATTTATTAAGATTTAAAAAAACTTATAGGTACCTTTTTTAAATTTTAATTAAAACCAACTAGGTATCTTTTATTCTTGCAATACCGGTTTAGTTCAAGCATTTTTAAACAAATGGTTTCTTTTGATTTGTAATAACTAAAAAACAAAGTAATAAACCTATCCAGAAGTAACCTGTAAAACTGGATTTTACGTACAGCCTTATCGAATATGACTATCAAGACAAAGAAGTTAATTTGTTTACCTTATATCTCATACACAACTAAAACTAAATCTGTTTAAAACCACCAAAAACCAACTCACCTTATTTTAACTTTAATCCGTCAGAATCTAACAGAACATCACTATTTAAATTACACGTTTAAAATGTTTTTATCATTAAAAACCGTTTAAAAACCCATTAAATACGTTAGACAACGTGTAGTGGTCATCACTGTTGGGCATCGACTGACACTGGAACATGATGTCACCTATGAAGCGGTCAGACGAGATGTAAGACAGTTAAAGTCGTTAAAAAAACCCAAGATTTATATAGTGTGTTTTATCCAACTGCGGGAAAGGGTTATTTTTGCGAATATTTTTAACCTTTCCTCTCTAGAGGTAGATACATCGTGTTGTTACGAAAACATTGTAAATAAGATCAATTATTATTAGATTAAAATAGTTCAGGAAATTTTGCGATCTTTTTTAGGGTTCCGTAGTCAAACTAGGAACCCTTATAGTTTCGCCATGTCCGTCCGTCCGTCCGTCCGTCCCCAGTCTAGCTCAGAGACTCATAGTACTAGAAAGCTGTAATTTGGCATGAATGTACATATTAGTCACGCCAACAAACTGGTAAAATAAAATTTTGAAAAATATTTTTTTTAATGCACCTCCCCTACACGTAACGTGGGGATGTCTTTTTTTTTTTCTTGCCTACCCCATAGTGTGGGGTGTCGTTGGATAGGTCTTTCAAAAATATTGCGGGTTTATGAAAACAATTTTTCGATTAAGGGATCCGTTTATGAAATATATATTAAGCTTTAAAGCGCTATTTTTTGTTAGAGTCAAGTGTCCCCCCCCCCTACAGCCAAAACTACAAGTACTGAAAATCTGAAAAAAATCTTCAACGAAAGCGCATATAACGAATTTTAAAGGAAAACTATCACGGCTAAGTAGACATGATTAGTTCCTGAGATACAGGCGATTAACGGGTTTATACCTACTAAAAATCATCTAAGACAGCGCCAAATAACTTTAAATAGAAAATTGTTTCATACATGTTGATTTTTGGGATAGTTTTTTGTGTTTGTCGTTACGGCTTCGGAACCCTACACTGAGCATGGTCCGACATGCTCTTGCCCGGTTTTTTTCTGTGTTGACTTACCGGACCTAACCTTAACCTTAGCCTTTCAATCCACTGTGCAGTTTGAAGAACGAGGGCAGTTTTACGATTAGGTTTTGTTTGATATTAACAAAAAGATCTTAGTGAAGATTACCGACGGCCAATTCATATTGCCTGAACTATACTGATGTAGTCGCACTTTGTTTTGCTTGTTTGTGCAAAATGTGGTTACAGAATTATCAACAAGTTTTTTAGAGTTGTCCGTAATAGGGTATTTGACAAGAGTGAAATTAAATTGGTTTTTCATTAGCAACAGATAAAAATTATAAAAATACTAGGAATACATCAATCTTTTATTTATGTTTGCTATTATAAGATTTTTAAATTCATAAAATCCAACAATAAGGACGCTGTTTGATTGTGACGTCACAAGATAGTAATCCCTATAAATTCCATAGTAACGGAGCGTTTTTGATGTTTCATAAAAATAAGCTGATTTGACTTTAGTCAAATACCGTATTCTGTAGCTCTGCTTACCCCACTCTGGGAATGGAGGCGTGAGTTTATGTATTTGTATATGTCGCACTTTTGGTGCCGATGACGTCAAAAGTGCAAAGCTTTAAACACAGGGTGCTCTGCTTTCATTTAGCAGGCATTAACTAATTTTTTTTATGCTTCAACAAACTTTTCATTTCTTTTTTAATACATTTTAGTGCGTGTATTTATATTTATTGCATTGTGATATCAGTTACTGTTAATGTATGATGGTTTACTTGTTTTATCGTCTCTCATTATCATTAAGTACATAGAACGTATCACTTCGTAGAATTTTCATCTCATTAACATGTTTTTTTTTTAGTTTAGAATTTAAGATAGTCACAATATAAAGCCAACCTAACCTAAGTAATTAATATTCAAGATTACCCGAAAACAACCGGCTTCAGCAGAAAATAAGTTTCGATTTAGTAAAATTCGGTGAGACGATTAATTCTTTTTTTTAAACATGGGGGCACCTATATCTATACATTATAGGTACAATCACATTATATGGTTATTAAAAATTACCTTCTGCTGGAGTTTCTTACGGCGTTTCTTCTCTGCAATGAGGTCTTGTCCGAAGCGCTGGTAGATTTATTTATTTATTTATTTATTTATTCATAAAATTTGCAACATAACAGTAACATAACCAAATCGTTACAAACACAGTCATTAATATTAACTTAAAATAATTTGCATTTATAAATATAAATGTACAAATTTAGTCATTTCATTATTATTATAACAAAAAGTAATTAATAACATTTAAATAAATATTATGTAAATAATAACAATGTCAATTTATTTATATTCCATTATCATAATGGCACACTAGTTTCTCTGGCATACATCTCATACATTCTCTTACACTCATTCATCAGACACGCTATCCCACTCACGAACAAGTAGATAAGATGGTAGATTCACTCGATATTACCGACGTGTAAAAGCGCCCTCATGTGGCCAATTTACTGCTTAAATTATTTCATTTCATAACTTGGAAAAGGTCTCCACGTTGAAGATGATGACATTTTATTTAGCCTTGTTAATATTTCGAAAGGTTAAAAATCACCGTTTCGAATAATCTGTTTTAAACGACGGGTTGGCACTACCGGTTTTGTGGCAGTAGCGGTAGTGGGTATCGACCCTGCGACTGCTTGCTTCGTAGGCCTTGCCTTGTGTATTTAAGGAAAAACTTCAAAAAAACAACAAAAATACTTTTTGAAATTTCTTTATATTTTTTTTACAAACACCTATTTTAAATAAAAAAGCAAAACAATACTAGAGTCATTAATGGATTCACCTTCAAGACACATTATTACAGTACAAGTTTTTTAACAGCGTCCTATTGCTATCACAACTTACAGTATAATTGTCACGTGTTTCAATGAAAAACAATTGCCAATAACGATTATGGAACTATAGTCGCGCTGTTCCAAAAGGGCCGACATGACAGCTGTCATTGCCGAAATATAACCTCAAACATATTTTGTACTAAGTTGACAGCTATCAAATAAGACCGTTCACAATGGTGAGACTATAGTGCACTGTATAACAGATTTTCTATAGATAATAGACACGATATGGAGCACCGAATGTCATCGATGCTTATATTAAACGGAGGTAATATTGTGTATTACTGGAACGATTTTATAATATTTCACTCATAGGCTACATTAATCATTAACAAGGTAATATAGGCTATTTATTTTGTTTTAAACCGAAAGGAAGCGTAGCTAGCATGTAAACAAAAACAGGATAATGTTGTATGTCAATACATGATGCAATATCATGTCACGAGAGAGTCTGTAATATTATGAAGATGATATTTTCATATTTCACAATGTATCGCAACCAGGGCAGGATCTACCATATGGCTTTTTGGGCTTTAGCCCAGGGCGCCGTGGATTCAAGGGGCCCCCAGTTAAGTCAAGTCAAAGTCACAAATAGACGATGGACGATAATGCGAAAAACTCCCCCGCATTAGTACATGCCCCTAAGTAGTGCCTAGGGCCTCCAACCTCACGGTCCGGCCCTGGTCGCAACATACAAACAATATATCGCAAATACATACATAGATAGATACAGATGTAGTGCAAAATGATTTTCCTTCGGGAAAACTCGGATCTCAATCGGAATACGATGGCACCCGAACTGTCAATCAATGATTGTATTAAATGAGTGCGTTTTCATGTCCATTAAAATGGAACTTTATTGTTTAGTGTCAAATGACAAAGTGACAAATGACAGCATATGGCACTGTATAATATAGAGATGTTACAACCACCTTCAATAACTTTGAAAATACTCAGTTTTATTGCCATTAGTAAACAAAACATTATCTTCACATTAAAACATAAAGTACAACAAAATAAAGCTTATTGGGAAATATTTACAAGAATAAAACTCAATACCTGCCTACTTAAAAACAGCATCTACTAACGGGGCTAGTATGAAAAAAAAAGTCATTAGCGTCCCTCTCGCACCTAAGTAAATAACCCGCGTGTGAGAGGGATGCAAACGACATGAAGACTTTCATACTAGGCCCGCTATGACGCTTATAGGTACAGTCACCGTCATAAATAAGTGATGATTTCTATACCTTGTCGCTTTTAATCGTTGGACAATTTCGTATGACATTTCAAACTGACGTTAAAGTGACTAGGTTCATAAATGATAACTTATTTATGCCAGTGACTGTACTTAACATTAATATTTTACCTACTGCATATTTGGGTCGATATTTTCAACATTTTCTATTTCACAATCTGAGTAACCGTCATCGATCATATCATAGTCAGATTCGTCAGTGCTTTCATTTACGTTAATTACAATCCTATCGATGTGATCATCCATCGAGTGTTCCTGTGACCGATATTCATTTTCACATTTCATGGCATGATCACAAACTTTCTTCCATTCATCCGGGCCAATCATATTTATTTTTTCTTCAATCAATTTTTTTACTGTACCCATATTCATGTCTATGTTCCTTTTTGATACATAACCTTTTATCTGTGACCATATATTTTCTATAGGGTTGAAGTCGGGATGGTATGGCGGTAACCTTAACACTTCGTGCCCATGTTGATGTAAAATTTTGTCAATGGAATATTCTACAAAGTCTTCTTTATGTCGACAAATAATTTCGTATAGTTGTATTTTAGGAAATGATGAATCATGGGGAATATTGTGTTTTTGTAACCAGTTTATCATAAGCGGCTTTGCGGTATTAGAGTTGGGCGGGCGTTCCACGTATTTATTGTGATAAGCAGCATTGTCTACTACTAATACAGAATTTGGAGACAAGTTAGGAATAAGTTGATTCTGTAACCATTTTTCATAATTGACATTATTCATGGCATCGTGATAATCACCGGTCTTATCAGTAGACTTGTACATAAGTAGAGCACCCGGTACAAATCCTTTGGCACTACCTGCATGTATTATAATAAGGCGTTGACCTTTTGAGATTAACTGTTTCACTCCTTTATCCGTAGAATCGATCCAGCACTTCCCTGTTAAATGGGATGTATGAACATAAGTTTCGTCCGTATACACAATATCCCTGCCTTCAGATCTGTACTTCCTTATTAAGTCCAGGTACTTTACTCTTTTAAGTCTAACGTCACCTTTTTCCATCAGCATTTTTCTATTGTTAGTAATTTTCTTGAATAGAAAACCCATTTGGCGTAGTATCTTTCTTAGTGTAAAATCACAGCCATTGAAATTCATTGTTTCTATTAATTTGGACTTTAGTGCTCTTATTGTAGGAACTTGTTTATAAATCAGATGAAAGTTATAAACCATTCGTCTATCACTGCGTAATCAAAATCATCAAGATCTAGATAGAATTTCTTGCGTGGTCTTCCCAGCTTAATATTGTTTGTGATGGCATCTTTATTTTTTCTATATTCTTCTTCCTGGTTCAAAAATTTTCTTATTGTAGGTTTAGATATGCCTGTTGCGTCCGAAATTCGCTGTTGAACTTTGCCAAAATACTCTGAGTTATTGCTATTTTTGAATTTGCTATTTTCTGATAAGAAATACAGGTATATATTAAATATAATTCCTTGGACTGGATTTTTTAACCGATTTCGAGGTTTCGGCATGGTAATACAACCAATACAACCTTTTTATAAGTAAACTGTAAATATAATCAAAACTATAGCGAATATTTGAATTGCGTGTTAGCCACTCTATATATATATTCGTCTGCTGATGCGACTTACCCCTACGGCTGTAAGATGGGTACTGAAGCTAATTGAGAGAGCACGATAAATACGAACTTTTCCGATAAAGGACGAAGGAAAATCATTTTGCACTACATCTGTACATTAAATCACGCCTGTTTCCCAGAGGGGTAGGCAGAGACCACTTCTTTCCATTTGCTACGATCTTGACAAATTTCTTTCGCTTCTTCCACATTCATACATCGAGTCATGCACGCACGTCGGTTTCGGGTACTTAAGATTCGGCCCTTTTCCAGTATTTCACCGATTTGACTCGAAAAAGTACGCCTAGGGCGGCCCCTTCCGACCCGTCCACTCACTTTCGATCTGTAAATCTCTTTCGTCATTCTTCTTTCATCCATCCTTTCCAAATGACCGAACCATCGAAGCATGCCCTTTTTAATCAGTCACTACATCTTCTTTTAATAATATAAGCATATTAACCTTAGACATTTTTTAAATGTGTAATTAATTTTACTAGGACAACATAGGTTCATTGTACATCAGCGTAGACCGTATTAAAGACTGCGCCGAGCGTACGCCCAGGGCGCCCTCATTACTTTTATTGTGTTTTCTAATACATTAAAGTATTTTCTTGAAATTGGTCGATAGGTTTTTGTACTACAAATGAAAACACCACTTAACTATATGGTATATCACATACTTTATTAACAATTCACCTTCGAGTTATCAACTTAACGGAAAAAAGTGGCCACCTTTTCCCGTTAAGCTGACTACTCAAAGGGTAATTCTTATTAAAGTTTGTTACGTATCCCATAAATTGTGTTTTTACTTGCGCTACAAAAACGTCTCGTCTGATTGCAAGGAAATTCTTTAGTTAATTAGAAAACACAATAATAGTAATGACCAGCCAGTGGCCAGTGGACGCTCGAAGTTTGCTCGGCGCAGTCGTAATTATCTAAAGTAAATTTTAACTACCAATAAAATTAGTTAAATACTTTTTGATTGGTCAAATTCGATAAGTGATATTTGCAGGCAATTTGAAGACGCATTAGCCTGGTTGGCTCGTGACTCTGCCTTATATGGAATTTATGACTTTATGATTTTGGACTATGTGGGCGAGCCTACGAAGCTAGAGGTCCCGGGTTCAAATCCGGGTAAAGGCAGATATTTGTGAGCGTGAATATATATTCCTGAGCCTTGTATGTTTTCTATGTATTTAACATATGTTTCTCTATATAAGTATTTATATCGTTGTTTAGTTCCCATAGTACAAGCCTAGAGCTTAGTTTGGGACTAGGTCAATTGGTGTGACATGGTCACCTGATGTGCCACTCCATGTCTTCCCGTGGATGTCGTAAGAGGCAGTTTTTTTTTTAGTAAGGAGAAGGCACACGTACACAGGCCACCTGATGGTAAACAGACCGGAAAACCCTTTCATTTGATTAACCCTATCGATACGGTAACCTTATCATTTGGTTACCCAATCGATGTATTTACCCTTAACGTTAATGCAAACCCCTTTTAATTCATAGAGCTTACCAAGTTCATTAGGGTTTCGGTTTAATGGGTGAATCAACTTTTAAAGTACTCCTTTTCTTTTGCGGTATTAAAACTTTCCTGGTGACATATGGTTAATAATGATGTATGAAGATTAAAATCAGACCATCACGGACCCCACACGTTAAAGACCTCAAATATTTTTTAATCATCGAAAAAACCATATAACTCAGGGGAAAATGCACTTTTTTCGTACAAAACCTAGGGACAACATCGTCCCCTGCGTTACCAACTATATTATTGTTCAAAACTGTATTATTTTAAATTAAATAAGTTCAAATGTTAGCCTACTTGTCTAATTAAATTAACATGTAGGCCATGTCGTAAGAAAATATATAGTTTTTCTAAAAACATGTAATTTGTGAAACTTGTCAAAAAATAGGGAGTACCTTAAAAGTTGATTCACCCTAATATTAAAGCACGTAGCATTGACTGGGTATTACCCTATTGATCGCCTCTTTTTTGCGCATTCGGGTGAATTCTGGCCGTCTCGCTATGCCATCGTATGCCACCTTATCAATAGTTAAGTAATGCAATAAGAAAATAAACTATTGCGCATAGAGATTAAACCAGCATGAAACCTTAAGTTTGAATAGGGTAGGGTTAGCTGGAAGAGATCCCTTAAAGGGATAACTTCGCCTTTGTAAATATTTTTATATTAATTGTATTGTTATGTAAAGGGCCGAATCTTAAGTACCCGAAACCGACGTGCGTGCATGACTCGATGTATGAATGTGGAAGAAGCGAAAGAAATTTGTCAAGATCGTAGGAAGTGGAAAGAAGTGGTCTCTGCCTACCCCTCTGGGAAACAGGCGTGATTTAATGTATGTATGTATGTATGTTATGGTTTTTCTTTTGTACAATAAAGTGTTTACATACATACATACAGACGATGGGGTATTTGGATAGGGTCGCTTAGTCGAATTAACTGTATCGTTTGGTTAGCCTTTCATTGAACTAGGTCGACGGTAGGCTAAGCTCATCCTTGGGGTTTGTAAAAACAAGTCTATCGAATACCATATCGAAAACCCTTTTCGGATCTGTGGCCCATAGACATTTGCGTTTTCAAGATTAGTGTAGATCCCTAAGACTGCATATGCGTTGCCAGATATCCTGCCTCTATATACTAAAATAAATGTCCCTCTAAAATGTACATTAGTATACGAATAATGTTATTTCGTAGGCAGTTTTGGTGTTTTTAGTTTTTTAAATCGATTTTAATTATAAGTAAAATTGCTACACCTATTTTAACTTCATTATAACACTATTAGGGTAAAACGCCCAATTATTGCCATCACAAATTTAGTACCGTAATAGTGATTGTAAAATTATCACCTCTATTACATTGATATAAAGTGCATTGTGCTAGACGACAGCTTAGTTGGCAGTGTCCGATACTAGAGTAACGGCACCAGTAATGGACACTTCACTCTTAATACATTTATTATACGATCCTAAATTGATTGTTGCAAACCAAATGAATAACCCTTATCTGTAAAATAAAAATCAAGTGTCCATTATTGGTGCCTTGTGCTATCACCCTAGGTGTCCCGTTTCGAATCCCAGCAAGGGCAAATATTTTTATCTAATTAACATTCAATTAGTTTGCAAAAGGCGGACTTGATGCTACAAATATTCTCTACCAGTCAACCTTTATTTAGATCAGAAGACAAAATCTATTTGTAATTAAATGATCTTCCCTTTCAGATAATATTTCCTTTTCAGATATTTGTGGGACGAGTAAAAAAAGAAGTGTATTTCGTTGACAAGTACCCATAGTACAAGCCTAGAGCTTAGTTAGGGACTAGATAAAATTATGTCATATTGTGACTTGATATTAAGTTTTCGTAAACGATATAATTAAGTACCTATTTAAAAATTTGTACTTCTCAATAACAAGCGAATTGTATTACTTTATGGGAAGTATGTCTTAAAGCATAAACCATAATTAAGTATTTAATTTTAACCAACAATACGGCAGTTTTATTTAAAATTTAAATTATTCCGACCGTTATTTTACCATATATTATATCTTGAAGGTAAACCCATTTTAATATATTTATATAATAAATTCTTACCTTAACTAAGTGGCCAGGTATAACAGTAAAATATAAATCCAGTGTCGCAAATATTAAGTTACTGACCTTGTATTGGACAGCTACTTGACTGTCAAATGACAGCTACTCGACCCGGCTCGGTCGGTCACAGGATAGGCAAGTAATTACAGCACTGTTCACTATTTCAACCCAACTGTGCTCAAAAAGACGAGAATTGAGTTACAATGTTAACAATATAAGCTTTTAAATACTGTGAAAGCGGACCCTACGCGAGAACAGACAGACAGATGGATATACTTCAGGTTATCGGGTTGAAATGAAAAATAACCAATTCTCAGCCTGCTCGCATAAAACCATCATACAATCACGCAGGACAAGTAGCTGAGCTCCAGTAACCGACCGAGCCAACTCGCCTAGTGTACACCGTACATAAATCTATTCAATAATTCACGTTCCACTTTATTCGAGTAATACTCAGCCACATTACAAACAAATATTTACAATTAATACATTTCAAGCTAATATATTTGCACTAAATATATTTAATTTTACCTCTGGTAGCAAAATATATGCTGTTTTTTACGAAACAAATTCGGTTAGAGCGCATAAGGTCCCGCTAGCAAAACGTCTGTTTTTCAAAAATGACGTCTCATTTGCAAAACGTCCATTGTCTATCACTAAATGTCCCTTTTGTAAAATTTCCCTTTGCACATCCTTTCTGCGAAGTGTCCCTTTCGCAAAACGTCCCGAAATACCCCAGCAGTAGTTTAGTTTAGTTTAACATATTATATTTTTACTGTAAAATCTAACGTACGTATTTGAAAAATATACCTCTGTACTTTATTTAATTTAATCTATATAATATAAAAGGCAAACTTGACTCACTGACTTATATATCAACGCACAGCCTAAAATACTGTACCTAGAAACTTGAAATTTGCTACAGGGGTTCCTTTCATGATGTAAGTGAGCACTAAGAAAGGATTTTGACAAATTCAACCCCCAACGGGAAGAAATAGGGGGAGTAGCGGGGAACTAATTCTACTCGTACGAAGTCGCGGGCATCCTCTAGTTAACAATAAATCAAAAGGGACGTTTAGCAAAAGCGACTTTCATTTTCGTCAAGGGAATTTTTGCAAAAGGCACTTTGGAAAAAAGGGATCTTTTGCAAAAAGGACCTTATGCGTCCTAATTATAAATATTTAGATGCGATTCGTCATACATAAGACGTACAGTTACTATATGGTATATTATAATCGTTGGAGGGAAGCAGTCTTCGTGTGTCGTGGTAATACCACAATTAAGAACAAAATGGACGCATTAGTTACAGCGCTTGCGCGAAAATATATTTGCATGTGCCATCTTTTAAAATAGTCGCCAGCAATAATCTTTACATAGAATAAATCAAAGTCGCTTCCCGCCGTCCGCCTGTATGTTTGCTTAGATCTTTCAAACTACGCAACAGATTTTAATGCGGTTTTCATCAATAGATAGAGTGATTCAAGAGGAAGGTTTTTATATATAATAAATTCCGGTTTATCTACGGGTGTTACAGAAAACTCAGATAAAACGAAGCGAAGGGAGGGCGGGTCGCTAGTATATTCAATAACAAAGGGCTGAAATACTACGCCCTCTTTAGTACAGGCAGATAAGTAAATTCTGGCACATTGCACAACCATGAAGTTTGTGAATGTTGACAGTGCTACAATGCTAAACTTATTTGTTGTGTGTAAATAGAGACGTTTCAAATATTGTTTAGCCCTATGTTGTATATATTATTGCTGATGACTGTACAAAAAAGTATGAAATTACAAGAACTTTATCATTCTTAACTGGCAATAATAAACAACTGTTTTTGGGTAAACATTGTAACGAGCCAATTTCATTTTGATCCAGGGCCCGGAGACCAGTTAATATTCAAACCGGTTTCGGTCATTAACCCTAAACTGGTTACCAAATTACGAACCGGTTTTTTCAAAATTTCGTTCTGTTTATCGAAATGAACCGGTTAATTTTGTCTTAAAACCGGAGTGTACATAGATAGAGCGACGAATGCCATCTCCTTTACACACTAGCTCCGATTTTAGTGAGTAATTTACGTTTACATTACGTTATCCGAATTCGACCGCGTGAATCATTTTCTGTACGAGTCTGAATTTAACCGGTTAATACAGGTTTATAGCAGTTCTTCAATTTCCTTCTTCCTATTTACCAGTCACCTAAAATTTAAATAATCGTTTTTTTTTCATTAACCGTTTATGAGATGAACGAAATTAAACCGGTTTTAAAAACGGTATTTTGAAACCGGTTTCGAACCCTGTTTTTAACAGCGCCCGCATTTCTAAATCTCAATTTTTCTAAGCAAAGAACGCCAAAGCGGTTGAACTTTAAATGTAAAGGCTTATGAATTTATGATAGCCTGGTACTTTATAACAGTTTAGTGTAGCCCTTCTCTCTTTCATATCGTCTCACTGTTGCTTTATAATATAACAGCGTACTGTCAAGCAAATAGGAGCTTTCAGAACCAATATTATATGTATATACAGTGATGGTCACATAATTAGGAACGCTTGCATTTTTCCCATACGATTGCCTAATAATATGACTTTTCAATTTTGACAACCAATCAAAAAGTTCTTAGCCAATTTTATTCTTAGTAACACTTATCATTAAGTAGGTAATGTAGAATTTATCTCTTTTGAAAACGAACCTTTTATCTTATAATTATTTGAAAAAACAACTTTGTCGAACGAAAGTAACCCGTCAGCACTAAGTTTTGAAATCCCTATAAAATTAAAGGTCCATTTTTAACAGTAATTTACTATACATCGTATATATTAAACGTTAGTTAATGGTGGCAAAAGTAAATTGTTTTAAGCAATAAATGTGGTCAAGAACTTTTTAAATGGAGGCCAAAATTGAAAAGTGATATTTGTAGGCGATTATATGGGAAAAACGCAAGCATCCCTAACTATGTGACCACCAATATATATTTTTGTGTGTATACATATAAATATTGCACAGATAAATAACATTAACAAATTGAACCTTATAAAATAAAATGTACATGGATATACGATGTCAAAACAAGATGGGTTAATATAATGTGGGATAGTAATCCTGTTTTCTTTCTTATTTAATAACTGATGCTGAACGAGTCAAGCGACTTGTGCCTTATTTAAAAAGGTCGCTGTTTTTTTTGCTAGCAGCCTGATAAAAAGTTTAAACGTACATAATTTAACCTAGCTTGAATCTATTAGGGCTAGGATATTTCAGCTAGTACACTTATCTCTACCGAGGTATCCCTACTAAGTAGGGATATGTGCGCTTTCCATATCTACTATTCGCTAGTCTACCAAAAAAATCTATTTGAACATCCAACTTAACAGAATCGACGGAGCCCCGCTCATGCGGAGCTCCTATTTCAGAGTGTTTTGGCCCTTCGGGTCTGCTGAGGAACTCACATAACCTAAATCTACCATTTATGATACTAAATTTAGTAAATTAGTAATAGAGTAGCGAATAGTACAAATGGACAATGCACCTATCAATATCAGTAGAAATAGCTCGGTAGGGATAAAGGTACCATGCTGGATATTTCGCAGCACACCGTCGCACTAAAAATATATCGCCCCTTTACTTTCCAACCTGGTATCTGATCGAAAAGTAGTCTTTATTCTTTAAGAAACATGAGTTCTTTTCCTATCTAACTCTGCCCTGCTAAGGTAAAAGGAAGTTTGTCATCCAAACCCACTGTAGCAATTGCAACCTTATTTACCAGTAACGAGGTTGCAATTGTTAAAGTAGTTGTGAGTGAAAAACTGCCTTTTTGCCTTAGCAGGGCAGAACTATTCGATGAGATACGAGGTTGAGAAAGTAACGATATGGGAATCCGTCTTGATCATTTGTTGTGTTTTTTTTTATGTATGATGCGATATATGATTGAAGTGACTATACGCTTACAGTAAAACACAACCGATATGGCGTGTCGTGAATCTTCGTGCCCGCAGACACGAACAACGATTAAAACACGATTAAAACCCACGATCAGACTTGTACGTAATAGTTATAAGGTGTAAATTGAATTGCATATATTTTTTCCATCTCACTCACGCACGTTTGACGGCTAACTGAATGACACGCGGGCGCGCGTCAACATGGCGTTACTAATAACCAATAGTAGCACAGAATGTAACCGCGCAACGCGTGGATCACGCTGATTGGTTCCCGCGCTTCGAAAAAATGTCATCTGCGCAGGTACATCGGTAAGCCATATCAGTTGTGATTTACTGTACTTATGTGTAGTTTGTACCGTTATGCAATACTAGCTTAAGTCTCACATATCGCATTTCGTTAGTGATACTACTAACAAATGTAATAAGCAGCAAAATGCACCTTAGCATCTGATAAATAAGGATCATTTTACTCCTTATTAAATTTGTTAGTTGCGCGATTAAGCATTACACCGACGATTTGTTACTTCGATTTTGTAAAACTTTTTTGTAACAATCATCGTTTATTTTATCTAGGACGAATATTTCAATAAAAATAAAAAGGTCATATACTTCATTGGTCAAAGCAAAATGTGTAACCAATATAATCTGTAGTACTTTTCATCGTAATTCAAAGTATAACGCACAGATGGCGCTAATATCAACATTCCAAAAACTCAGTTCATACTATAACAACTAGATGGCGCTCTTTGACAGCTAGACGACTAAGCGACAGTGAACCTTACTCTAATTATTTTACGGTGTATAATACAATTTACAGGTTCTCGTGTAGGAAATGCAGTAAGGTAGCTTCGTAGTGTTTCGCCGCGTGCATCGCTCGGAGCGAATGCCGTTCTCCGGGGTATACCTGTTAAAAAAAACTTGTTAAGTATTTTGGCCTAAGGTTGTTACTATTGTTGGAGGCTGTACGAATGGCGGAACTAACGCCATAAGACGCTTCTGCTGCTGACTGTACTTGGATTTTTAGGATTGGTAAGGCAAAAAACTTCTATAAAAACTCCCTCAATCAGGGCCTATATTCTATAGCGCACTGAGGAACAGGTCAATGGCTGCTTCGGTGTTATGATGTCCTGGTACTTTTCTTCACTTAATAAAACCATGCTTTCAACACGATATCGTATTGTTGTCAACTGGCCCGCCATTACTGTCATGTAAATAAGATTTATCGTAACATTGACACCTGTCAAATGCAACATTGTTTTAACGTGTGGCATAGAGCTCCAGTTGTATAATACAACTCCAAACTTCAACTCCATAGATTTCGGCACCTAAAACGCTCGACTGGAAGACTAGCCTCTAATCCTACACCTCCATCTATGAGAACATAGATCGGTACTCCAAACTGATTAATTCAAAATTAATTTCACTAAGTTGACGGAGCTCCGTTGTCGCTATTGCCCTTCGAGCCTGTACAACTAACATACCCTAAACCTACCTACCTATTTCGATCTATATCGACTTAATCACAATGGGATATTTAGCGATTAGGGAAAAATCCAAACAAGGAAATAAACAATTGGTAAAAATGTAAAATGGGAAAAAATGCGATGGGAGGTTTGCTATGGAAAGATTGCTACGCGGAATTAATCAGTTTGGTAACTATTACCATCTATTGCCTTTTTTCCGGCCTCCGCAACAATGTGCTATAATCAAAGAGCGGAATTCTTCATAGCAAAAATTAAACTGTCAGAAGGATTGAGCTAACTGTTTTATCGACTTATCGATGTTACGGAATAATATCGGATTAGGTATCCATAATGCAAATAAAACTTGAAAAAGTACTAGATAGAATTCCGGACTACGATATGATACGCAAATATGCTGATTTTATAGAAAAAAAGTGATTACAGCCAAAACACCGTTATCGAGTACTACAAATATGCTCCTGTTACTTCAACTGAGGTAGGACGCTCGTTTTCATCTTATAAATGGATCTACAATGAAAAAAAGAGTAATTTGAAAGGTGAAAATAATGACTAAGTATTTTCTTTTACTACAGGGAAGATGAAGAAAACATGTTTAGTACAGATTTAGATTTCGACTTTGTTATTTTAAATGAAGATTAGTTACCTACTCTTAGCAATATTTATTTTTAATTTTTAATGATAAGTTTCATATAGAAAATTTAAAAAAAAGTATTTTCTGTTTTATTTTTTACTATTATACTAAAATACAGTGGCGGTCAGCTAATTAGGGACACCGTTAATTAGTTTGTATGTATATCCAAAAGCCTGATTTCATTACTTTAACTTTGTTTCGTTAAGTGACAAATATTTATCGATAAGTCGATAAAACAGTTAGGGCTCTGACAGTTTGATTTTTGCTATGAAGAATTCCGCTCTTTGGCTACAATATAACAGTACTCGCCTGGACCCTATGCGGCTTGCCCAGGCGCACCAGCTCAGCCAGCAGCGCCGCCGTGTGGCAGAAGTGCACGTTCTCGTCCGCGAGCCCGTGGATGATGAGGAGCCGCCCCTCCCTGGGAACAAGGGGTACTGTTACAATGTGGCGACAGAGGTAAGTTAAAGGTAATATTCTGACATTACTTTGCGTCTTAGGGAAGAAAAACGATCTAATGGGCGGACGACGGATGCAATATGGTGACGAAAGCACAAGATGGATAAGACTTTTATTAACGTTATGTGTGAAAATATATGCAGTTTTTGTTTTAAATCAGTACATCTAAATATATAAAAGGAGAAACTGACTGACTGACTGACATATCAACGCACAGCCTAAACGGCTAAACGTAGGCACTTGAAATTTGGAAGGACCGTAGCTTGGGTATCGTAGAGGTGCACTAAGAAAGGAATTCCCGAAATTCCCACGGGAACGGGAATTAGCGGGAAAATCCTTTTGTATGAAAAATCTAAACCGAAACGAAGCGAGGGCGGGTCGCTAGTATTTTATATATTAAGAAATTACTGAAGTATCACTTTACGAATACGCCCCTCTTGTCTGTAGATGTGGAGAGGTCATTTTCCCTATATAAGTAGATAACTATAAAACGAACGCACTGAAAATACCTAATAAAGAAAAAAACAACAATAAAATTCAATTTTTTACAGTGATGTTCTCTTTTTTAAATCAATTGTAGTCATATCCATATAACGCAGGGGTCGGCAACCTTTTAGCAACCAAGGGCCACATAGTATCTAACGAAATTGACGCGGGCCGCACGTGTTAATAATTTTTGACTTTACAGAGAAAAGGTACCGGATTGTCGGTAGTCAATAAGGACGATTTCTAATATACATTTTTATGCAATGAACCCTTTTTACTTTTCCACTATTTAAGAAAAGTTGTTTGTGATTATTAGAAATGCGTACAAATTCCGATTACATACAAAATATCCAGGAAGGCTCGCGGGCCGCAGGTATGGGGCCCGCGGGCCGCCTGTTGCCGACCGCTGATATAACGGATATCGTTCAATATTATTTTGACGTAATTTGCATCCGTTGTCCGCCCATTAACGATCATACAAGCGAGTTACTCACTGGTCGGGGAAGAAGGGAGCATGCGCGAGCACTGAGGCCCGTGTGTAGGCGTGCGGCGCGCGCGCCGGCAGCCCCATGTAGCGCTCCGTGTAGGCCGTGTCGTACAGCCGCCAGCACGTCACCGGGGCGCCGGCCACGCACACGCGGAAGATGTTTGGTCGCGTCGCCAGCCCGAGCAGGGATAGGTAGCCGCCTGTGGAGCGAAATGGTTTTGTAAAAGATACTGTGTTGAAGAAGGGGAAAAAATTCAAGCAGTTCTGTAAAAGGTTCATTTTGTAAAAGGACGTTTGGCACAAGGGCCGTTTTGCAAAACAGTAGTTTTTCAAAAGGAACGTTTTGCAAGAGGGGCATTTTACAAAAGGCAGGTTACCAAAATGACTTTTTTGCAAAACGTCCCTTTTGCATAACGTACCTTTAGCAAATGGATTTTGTAAAAGACATTTTTTGAAAAGTGGAAATTTTGCTAAAGCGTCATTTTTCGAAACGCATTTTGCAAAAGGAACTTTTTTCATAAGGGACGTTTTTCAAAAGGGACTCTTTGCAATGGGGATGTTTTTTTGCAAAAGGGACGTTTTTCAAAAAGGTCGTTTTGCGTCTTAACCTAAAAAAATATCCATTTACGCATCTACTTCTCACCGTAACTCCACCCGTGGATGGCGACCCGCTCCATGTCTATGCAGTCCGTTTCTTTCGCCAACCACTGCAACACCTCCACCTGGAAATATTTTTGTTTTTGAATGGTAATTAATTAAAAATAAGTGAGAACTCAACACCAGGGGCCCTAGACAGGATGTTTAACGATAACGGAAACGATTTTAGAAAACACCGTTATGGATTTCGATTTTAGATGTGGTTATAGCAAATTAAATTAGAGATCATGAAATTTGGATTTTAGGTGAAATGAGGGTATACTTATCCGTTACCTGGTCATCCAGCTCGACCTGCCCCATCTTGCCCCGGATGGCGGCCTCCCAGGCGCGCCCGCGGTGCTTGGAGCCCCGCGAGTCGATCGCGACCACGTTGAAGCCCCGCGCCGCCAGCATGTGCATTCGGAGTTGCCGAATGCCCTGAGGAAAAATAAATTTTATTAAAAAAAAAAACACGTGACAATCTCAAGTATTTGTATAATTCCAAAACTAAGCTCTAGGCTTTTACTACGAGTACTAGGCAATCATAAACAGGCAGAGTTTGCCAATGATTCACCTATGAGTTACTAAATATACGTATCAATCATTCATCCTTCTATCAATCTCTTCAATCGTGAACCAATGAATTGATTAACCAATTCCTTCACTAATTGATGACTCAATTCATCAATCATCGTAGATAAGTCAATAATGCAATACTTCAATGAAATGATCAGTCACACCTCAATCTGTAAGTTATCGCCAAAAATTCATCATTAAACCCATCAATAATCGAACGGTCCGTATATATTTAAGAATCACACATTTTGGAAACTATTGAGTTTCCAAAAAGGATATTGACTCATCAATAATTCATCAATCCGTCAATAAACTGATCAATCATAATATATCAATCTGTCAGTACTATTTTGTATGTATTAATAACGCTAACGACAAAATTTAGCAAATCAATCATTAATCAATACTTCAATAAACTGATCAATCATACATCAATCTGTCAGTATTATCCAAATATTAGCGACTCTAACTACAACTTTATGTAAATTAATCAATCACTGGTCAATACATCAATAAACTGATCAATCCCTCATTACCTTGTAGGTGTTGGTGACGCACTGCACCTCGGGCCCGCCGTACACGTGCAGCACGGTGGGCCCGCGGCCGGCGCGCGCGCCGCGCCACAGCGTGCAGTGCGCGGGCAGCCCGCACGAGAGCCGCGTCGTGAACATCTGCGGGGGGGGGACCGAGTGGGCCGAGCTTAGGGCGTGCTCTGGAACAAATATCATTCCTTTAGTGGGAGACAATTAATCCAAATCTACGTGGTCGTCGAAGCGGATTTTTTCACATTATATACATTATTGACAATGTTTTTTTGTTTTTTTAGATGGCGGTTTCTGAAACATTGCTAAACTTCCCTTAACTGCGAAAATTACAGTCTGAAAGTTACATAGTAACATGAAAATGATTCTGACACAAGTAATAACAAATTTCATTTAAGTTTCATGAAATGTTTCATGAAAGCTTTAGTAATTTTCAGACATTAAAAGATTTCATTTCGGTAACTTTCACAATATTGCAGAAATTTAAGTGAAAGTTTCACTTTTGAAACTCGCAAGCCGCCTATCACTAGTTGTCACCTGTAAAAATTGTAGTTCTACAAATCTAATCAAATTTAAGACTGCGCCGAGCGTACGCCGGTACAGTGGCGCCCTCATTAATATTATTGTGTTTTCTAATAAACTAAAATATTTTCTTGAAATTGGTCGGTAGGTTTTTGTACTACAAATGAAAACACAACTTAAAAGGTATATCACATAGTTTAATAACAATTCACCTTCGAGTTATCAACTTAACGGAAAAAAGTGGCCACGTTTCCCCGTTAAGCTGACTACTCAAAGGGTAATTGTTATTAAAGTGTCACGTATCCCATAAATTGTGTTTTTACTTGCGAAGGAAATTCTTTAGTAAATTAGAAAACACAGTAATAGTAATGAGGGCGCCACTGGACGCTCGACGTTTGCTCGGCGCAGTCTTTATCGGCATCTTTCATATCATAACTGGCGAGGTCGGTAGTATTTTTGATATATTCGTTTTATTTTTTTATTTCTAACACTAGTTAGATTGCCCCGTTTTACCCCGCGTGGTTGCCGGGTTAGAACAGTGCCACTCCATGTCTTCCCGTGGATGTCGTAAGAGACGGCTGAGGGAATAAAGGCGTATAGTACTGTTAGGCGATGGGCTTACAACCTGTCACTAATACACTGGTATACATCTTAGGTTAAGTGTGCAAAATGTGGTTACAGAATAGGCTATTTGACAACATTGAAAATATACTACAAATTGTGGTCATCCTATCTGATACTAGCGTAAAATAACGTATTTCACTTTATTTCACATTTAATTATGTCTATTTTTTTGGAAATTACACGAAATAATAAGGATTTTTTTTTGAAATTTAATCTGTGGCAAAAACGCTATGTGATGTTAGAAATACTTTATAACCTGTGATGTGAAGTCACATGCAAGTAAACAAAACAAACTTCATATGCTAAGCTGTCAAGTGAACTTGTTTGTTTACTTGCGTGTGACGTCACACTAGTCCGCCATAGATAGAAACAGCGTTAATCGCGTTGTTTTGAAAATTTAAACTTTAACTTACATTTTTATTGATAATACAGTAGAATCTCAAGGAAATATCAATGTAGTGTGCTTGTTATGTGATAAAGAATCATTTAAAAACGTTTTCTAAAATTAGTCAAATAGCCTATTATCAAAAAGTTTTTAGAGTTGTTGGTAATTCTGTAGCTCTGCCTACCCCACTCTGGGAATAAAGGCGTGAGTTTATGTATGTATGTATGTATAGTTAGATTGCGACAGTGTTTTGTCTCTGACTATCAATTTACCTTTGACGAGTAGCGACGCCTCGCTCGAGTCGTTCTCGTCGTTGTCGCCGTCGCCGGAGCGGCTGTCCCAGGACCCGTTGTAGCTGCGGGTGTCTGAAGGAGTCTCTGAGGGAACAAACATGGCTGACGTTAGTGATCATGAGCAAGGGGAGGAATTTTTATAGCAAAAATCAAATGTCAAGAGGGATTGACCATTATGTTTCATCGACTATTCCAGTTATCGATTTTACTAGATAGGATTCCGGACTGTGATAAAATTCGCCGTTATGCCGATTTTATGCAAAAAATTACTCCCGTGTATAAATTAAATGCATCTACAACGAAAACAGGGCCATTTTTAATGATGACAATGTAGAGAAAATAATGACGATTCTTTATTACTACAGACAAGATGAAGAAAATATAATAAGTAATAGATATAGATTTCGATGCTGTTATTATGAATGAAGGTTAGTCTACTCGTACTGTCAGTTATGCTGTGTTACATTTCCGTTTTGGTTTTATATTTAAATTGTAAAAAAATAAAACTAGTTACTGTTCTATTAATTTATTATTTTGTTAACCTTTATACACACGTAATTATTTTTGGTACTCTATAGAGAACATCAAAAAAAAGTCGTGCTAAGTGACAATTAATCATCGATAGTCGACAAAACACAATGGTCAATCCCTCTTGATGTTTGTTTTTTGCTATGAACATTCCGCCCCTTGGAGTTTTACAGGTTATCAGAAATAAGTGAAGCGAGTGGTTTTCGGACAAGGTTTTCGTACCACGTCGAAAATACCACGTTTCTTGTGTGGAGAGGAGAGGAGACCCCATTTTTTTTTATTATTTGTTGCTATAGCAGCAAAATTTACACACCGAGAAAGTTTACTGTTGAAATATAGTCAACTGACAGACAGACAAACAGAGGATCGCGGTATAGATGTAGTGAATAATCCTTTCCCATCGTTTGTTGTCGGATATGTTCGTATTTATCTATCTTTCTCAATTAGCTTCCGTACCCATCAATAAGCCAACTCAGAAAGCAAGATAAATACGAAGTTATCCGACCAAAAACGATGGGAAAGGATTATTCACTACATCTGTAGCACCTTTTGATCGGAAAACTACAATTAAAATAATAATTTGACACGGTTTCTATTTTTTAAACCATACATAGATTAGCTTTATGTTTAGGGTACCGTACGAAAAGGGTAAAAACGGGACCCTACTAAGACTCCACTTTCCGTCTGTCTGTCTGTCACCAGGCTGTATCATGACATGAATCGTCATAGCGAGACAGTTGAAATTTTCACAGATGATGTACGAGAGCTGCCTTTTAAGTTGAGTCGTTTGTAAACCACCAGTGATTATTAAAAAAAAAACTAGTATCATTCATATTTGAATTTAGATTTCAAAAACAAAAGAATGTCACGTTATCGGTCAAACCGTTTTAGTACAGCGTCGGTTCAAAGTTGACAAGTCAGTTGTGAAAATGGAAATTTCGAAGGAATATTTACGTGCGATATTTTTATACAATTTCAAAAGGGATTCAACGCGTCTCCAGTGCTTCGAAGAGCTGACTACGGTTTTTAATGATAAAGCACCATGCATCCGGAATATGGGACGTAGGTATTTAGAATTTCACCGGAACACCGGATGTCAATGTTCACCACAAGAAGGCAACATAAAAATTACTATTGTAATAACCCCCCCTAACAAGGAAGGGTACCCAACTGTCCGACTCCGATTTGATTCATTTTGATATATGTTATAGAGTAGTCTAAATTAACGGACACGTATTTTTTTTTAACTGCCCAAACTCAACCTGTTAGGAGAAAATGGCCTTCAAAGTACTGAAAAGCGACTAAACTCTCTAACTTGTAACTTGTATTATAATGTAACCCCCAAAATCATATGTTCTTAAAAAAAAACCGTTCATAGTTTTAGATTTTTCATCGTTGCTTTTTTTTAAGAAAGTATTAGTTAGTTAGGGCCGATATAAAAAAATACGTACTGATCATTTTTTCATGTTCTCACACATATAATCAAACCAGTAATAAAAATTAGAAAAAAAAAACCTTTAGTCACTTTTCAGTACTTTGAAGGCCATTTTCTCCTAACAGGTTGAGTTTGGGCAGCTAAAAAAAAATACGTGTCCGTTATTTTTGACTACTCTCTAATATATATCAAAATAAATCAAATCGGCGCCGGACAGTTGGGTACCCTTCCTTGTAAGTATTTTTGTTGGTTACACAGCACACGGGCTTACCGCTCGGCGCGCGGTCCATGAGCAGCCCCTGCGCGACGAGCGCGGGCGCAGGCGAGTGCGCCACGCGGAACACGCGCGTCGACGGAACCGTGCTGATGTTGGACGACGTGATCACCGCGAGCGTGCACTCCTGGAGGGACAAGGTCATAGAATAGAACATAGCTTAAAGTGAAGAAAAGTACCAGGACATCATAAAACAAAAGCAGTCACTGACCTATTCCTCGGTATGCTCGGATGACCACGACGGGGAGACGACGGCCGGTGCATTGGAGTAGCAACCAAAGGCTTCTTTCTATACTACTCGGAAAAACCATATTGCTTTTGACTTGATATAATATTGTCAATGTTAGTTCTTTCTTACTGGCCGGCCGAGTAACAAATACCATAACTAGTATTGTTTTACCAAGTTAAAGTGAAGAAAAGTACCAGGACATCATAAAACAAAAGCAGTCACAGTGCGCCTATTCAGTGTGCTCGGAGGGCCCCAGCGGGGAGTCGTGCGCGGGCGCGGTGGTGTAGGAACCAGAGGCTTCTATACTAGTTCAACTAGTTGGTAAAAAAAACCATATTAGGTTTGTCTTGTCATCCATCGTATTGTCTTATTTACATGACAGGTTTTTACCGAGAAAAAATAGACCCGCATCACGCCTAGAGTGAAGAAAAGTACCAGGATATCATAAAACAGAAGCAGCCACTGACCTGCTCCCCAGTGTGTTCGGAGGGCGGCGGCGGGCCTTGGGGTAGCAAACAAAGGCTCTATTCCACTCGGTAAAACCGAATTGCTTTGGACTTGTTATCATATTGTCAACGTATAGTTATTTTTTACTTGACAGTACTGGTGACCGAGTTAAAAACAATACCATAGCATGGTTTTACCGAGTAGAACATAGTCTAAAGTGAAGAAAAGTACCAGGACATCATAAAACAGAAGCAGCCACTTACAGTAGAACACAATAATTTATATGGCGTGTCGTGAATCTTCGTTCGCGCAGACACGAACAACGATTCCGATGATTTCCGAAAGCACGATTAAAACCCACGATCAGACTAGTAGGTTAAAGTTGTAAATTAAAATTGCATCATTTTTTTCCATCTCACTCACAGCTGACTGAATGACACGCGGGCGCGCGTCAACATGGCGTCACTAATAACCAATAATAGCACAGAATACAACAACGCAACGCTGATTGGTTCCCGCGCTTCGAAAATTCGTCATCGGCGCAGGTACATGGGTAAGCCATATCAGTTGTGTTTTACTGTACATATTGATAGGGATGAAATTTTAGGTTACTTTATCGGTAAAACATATTTTTTGCCACTGGTTTTGTTTTACAGATTCTTAAACTTTTTAATAAAGCTTACTTTTGACGGTGTAACTTTTGATCTAAACTTGTATGCTTTTGCTTTCGTAAGTTTTAGATATTTTTTTCTTTCAGTCGAAATTATTCGTAACCGTTTTTAGATCTAAAATTAAACGAGGATTAATAAGGCAAATGTACAGGTGGCGCTCCAGCGGCGTCTCTACAGCCCTTCGAAGGTGACAAACAGAGACTCACATCGTCCATGTCGACGGAGCACGAGTGTCCCACAGTGGTCAGCAGGGCGGCGGCGTGCGGCCGCGGCGGGGCGAGCGGCGCCACGTACAGGTGGCGCTCCAGCGGGGTCTCGCGGAGCCCTACGAAGTACACCAGGCCGCGGGTCTCGTCTACCTGCAACAAATACACTGTGTAACAACTTTACTTGATATTTTCTTAGTTTTTGTTTAAGTTCACTTCAACCAATTCCTAATTCGTCCACTTTCTATTTTGTCAACATTCCGATTTCGTCCATATTCCCATGTCATCTACATTCCCATGTCGTTCACATTTTATTTTCATTTTGTTTTTTTTTTACTCTGAATTACCCTCGAAATATCGAAACTCATTTAATAGAACTTTTCACTTCACCGAATGTTCATTTCTCCGACAGGCATTTTCACGTACAGGAGCTTTATATTTTTTTTTGTCGTCACAAGTCTAGGAATGTTGACAAAGTGGGATTGTGGACGAAATGGGAACATGGACGCAATGGGAATCTTCACGAAGTGGGAAAAGGACGAAATAGGAATATGGATGAAACGGGAATGTTGACGAAGTGGCAATATGGACGAAATGGGAATGTGGACGAATTGGGAAAAAGACGAATGGGAATGTAGACGAAATGGGAATGTGGACAAAGTGGGAATATGGACGAAATGGGAATATGGACGAAATGGGAATGTTGACGAATTGGGAATAAGACGAAATGGGAATGTAGACGAAATGGGAATGTTGACGAAATGGGATTGTGGACGAAGTAGGAATTATAGTTAGGAATTATAATTAACGGGTTTATTTTTGGTTGCGATAAAGCCAGTCTTTAAAATGGGTCCAAAAGTGGGACTCACCCATATCTTCCTGCCCAGCACCTCCCACTCGCCAGCCGTGATGGCCTCCTTACTGATGATGTTGGGTCCAGCAGCCAGGTTCTCGTCCTCCGTTATCATTTCTATGACGGCTGTGGACCGAAAAATTGTAGATTATACTTCAGTAGCGAGTTTTCTGTAACATAGAGTTTTTTATACATAAAAACATTCCGTGGAAAATTATCTAACTTATGGTGAATACCTAACCTCCGGGATGGTGAAAGGATTCTAACGATACCACCGGGGGTGGACCTAACATGTTAGGTGTTAGATAAACACGATAACATGGCGCAGCGGACTTAAGACTGCGCCGAGCGTATGCCGGATGTACAGTGGCGCCCTCATTACTATGATTGTGTTTTCTAATAAACTAAAGTATTTTCTTGAAATTGGTCGGTACGTTTTTATACTACAAATGAAAACACAACTTATAAGGTATATCACATAGTATAATAACAATTCAGATTCGAGTTATCAACTTAACGGAAGAAAGTGGCCACCTTTTCCCGTTAAGCTGACTACTCAAAGGGTAATTGTTATTAAAGTTTGTTACGTATCCCATAAATTGTGTTTTTACTTGCACTACAAAAAAGTATCGTCTGATTGCAAGGAAATTCTTTAGTTAATTAGAAAACACAATAATAGTAATGAGGGCGCCACTGGACGATCGGCGTTTACTCGGCGCAGTCTTGAGATGTCGTGTTTATATACTCACATCTCGGGACCTCCCCGCGCGTAACTCGGCAGGTCACTAGATACAGGTGCAGATGCCCTGTCTGCTCTGATGCCCAGATGAACTTCACCGTGCCTGGATCAGACGGCAGGAAGTGTAAGATGTCGTGTATGTTGATCCACGCGTCTGGTGCTGACTCTTCAACTAGTATTTGTATTTGCTGTAAAAAAAAAACCTTTGCTTAGGTAAAAGGGCACGCAACCTGATTCTTAGCGCACTCTGAAGACCAAAAACGTCATCCTAAGACAGCAAACGCGTTGCCTAGGACTTAAGCCTCGAGACAAGTCAGTCTTCATTGTTCTCACTCAAGAAAAGATCGTATTTTCAAAAAAACCCTTAGATAACTGTCATCTCCAAACACTCTCTGAAACTTAAAGTACTAGGAGAATATGAACGGAAAGAGTCGTGCTGCCCAAAAGAAAAGTATCAGGCCAACATTAAACGGAACAAGTCAATGTGCGCAGAAGGCCGCTGCGGGAAGACGAGCGCGGGCGCGGTAACCAGGACCCCTATCCTACACGGTAAAACCATATTGCTTTTGACTTGTTATCATATTGTCAACGTGTTCTTTTTAACTTGACAGTACTGGCGGCCGAGTTAAAAACCATACAACAAGCATGGTTTTACCGAGTAGAATGTAGCCCAGAGTAAAGAAAAGTACCAGGATATCATAAAACGGAAGCAGACACTTGGTATGTTCGGATGACCGCGGCGGGGAGACATGCGCGGGCGCGGTGAGGTAACAATCAGAGGCTCTATTTAACAACCATATTGCTTTGGACTTGTCATCGTATTTTCAACGGATGATATTAGATGATACGGGCCTAAGAGCTCTTAGGCCCGTATCAATAAACTAATCTCAACTCTAGTGCTCGTCTCCAGATGTGTCAACAATGACAGTGTTCTATGGTTTGACGTTTACTTTGACGTATCTTGTGACGCGCATCTCAGCCAAGATGAGTTTTATACAGGCCTTATTTACATGACAGTAAAAGAAAACGAGCATGGTTTTACCGAGTAAAAATTGAGCCCCATCGCGCCTATAGTAAAGAAAAGTACCAGGTCATCATAAAACGGATGCACTCACTGATCTATTCCTCGGTATATTTGGAGGGCCGCGGCGGGGAGACGAGACGGCCGGTGCATTGGAATAGCAACCAGAGGCTTCTATACTACTCGAAAAAACCATATTGCTTTTGACTTATTATAATATTGTCAATGAATAGTTTTCTTTCTTACTGGCATGGCGGGCCGAGTTAGAACAATAACCATAACTAGTATACATGGTTTTACCGAGTTAAAGTGAAGAAAAGTACCAGGACATCATAAAACAAAAGCAGTCGGGTGATTATTTGGCGTTTCAACCGCCGTCATTATTGTTTTCTCATATTATTCAATATACACTAATAACTTTCTTGTTCTTTTAAATGGAATGGATACTACCCCCGGGTCCGCTGACTTCGACATCAAAAGTTATTATCAAACCGCGATTAGAATACAATCGAGCACATATGTATGTCGTTTCTGAATTAATACATGAAATGACATTGTCAATGGTAGAGTGTGCAGATAAATGAAAATGCATATTTCTGTACCAAGAAGTTTAAACCTAGGGAAAAAAATAATTATATTTACCTACTTTAAAAAAATACAATTTGTTATAATATTACGTAAGGCACATTTGTCGAAATTATCTAAAATAAATTTTGGCCCTCGTTTTCCTTTTTTAGGATTGCTCAGTTTCCGAGAATTTTCCCTAACAACATTCTCTTCTTTTTTTAATTTTATTACTGTTTTTTTGCAAACGCCCGTCGCAGCCACCACACGATTTAAGACTTTGCGATTATTATTCAGTAATCCAATTATTTCCTGTAATGTATCCTTTGGAATAGTAACCTTAGAAATCATTACGTTTACACTTAGAATGACCATCAAAGACTTCAGAAGAAACTTTGTTTTATCATTTTCATTATTAAAATATGTTAATACATTGCAGATGATTTCTCGGCACCGACCGTTTAACACTTTGACACGATTCATAATTATACATATACTACACAAATTTATTTTCGACACGTACAACAATTCGGTAACATGAAAATTATGTGGAAAATAATGACATTGATTTGTCAAACATTTATTATGACTTTAATTTTTTTATAAAACAAATGACATAGCATTTACCAAGAATAGGTAGAGTTGTTATACGAACTCAATGATTATGATGAAGCAATTCTTTCTGAAACTTTTATCTATAAGTGTCTGCAGTTAAACTATGAAGATATCATAGATTGACTTATAATTAATTATATTTATTCACTATATGTACTTTTGTGCTAACGGTACTTCCGAAGTGTATACTAATCGCGGTTTGATAATACAGGTAGCTATCATTACTTTCGTCAATATATTGAAGAGAATAATGACGGCGGTTGGAACGCCCGAATATTCACCCAGTCACAGTGCGCCTAATCAGTGTGCTCGGAGGGCCCCAGCGGGGAGACGTGCGCGGGCGCGGTGAGGTAGCAACCAGAGCCTTCTACTTCTATACGATAAAAAAAACCCAAACATATTAGGTTTGACTTGTCATCGTATTGTCTTATTTACATGACGGGTTTACCGAGTAAAAATAGAGCATCATCGCGCCTAGAGTGAAGAAAGGTACCAGGACATCATAAAACAAAAGCAGTCACAGTGCGCCTATTCAGTGTGCTCGAAGGGCCCCAGCGGGGAGACGTGCGCGGGCGCGGCGGGGTAGCAAACCAGAGGCTTTCTATACTAGTTGGTAAAAAAAAAACATAATATATATTTTCATCACACTTGCTCGTAAATAGTGTCCTAACATACTAGAAAAATCGACCGTAAATCCAAAATAATACCCGCGGGCCTTTTTTTTACCATTACGTTACTTAAGTGCGTAATAGCTTTTGTTTTTAATATTATACGTGGACTCAAACTATCACAATACGTCAGGACCCCAATTCTTGTGCCATTCGATATGAAGTTTCATTCGAGATGAAATGTCAGTTGAATACTATTTCCTAAAAATCTCGCATAATAAACTATTGATCTCATATGTCACTAGAATCGGACTCCGAACACGTTTGACATTATCTGTGGTAAGTCACAGACAATGATGTAGTCTGCCGCTAATAAGTTAAAAATATGATCTTTTGTCTGATTTTATTTCATTTCCTCGCAATTGTGATGAAAAACATTGTATGTTACACGGGTGGTAAAGGAAATACAAAGCTCGAGTCATTAAAGCCCTCAGCCTTCGGCTTCGGGCTTCTAACAGACTCTCGTTTGTAATTCTTTCTTTACCACCCTTAATACACAATGTACTATTATATGTAGTGTGGTTTTTTATGTTTTTTTATTTTTTATTTTTTATATTAGGTTTGACCTTGTCGTATTGTCTTATTTACATGACAGGTATACCGAGTAAAAATTGAGCCTCATCGCGCCTAGAGTGAAAAAAGGTACCAGGACATCATAAATCAGAAGCAGCCACTGACCTGTTCGTCAGTGTGCTCGGCGGGCCGCGGCGGGGAGACGTGCGCGGGCGCGTTGGGGTAGTAACCAGGAGAGCAGAACTCGGAGACTGGTATGAGCACCAGCTCCAAGTGCTGTTGCTTTCTGTCTAGTAGTTGTGCCCATACACTGTAAATAAATAATGTATTTTTTTTTGTTATATGAGTATTACGGCGAATCTATACTAATACTAGCTGACCCGGCAAACGTTGTTTTGCCATATAAATAATTTTTAAACAAAAATGTTAAGGGTAGACAACCCTTATCACTAAGGGGTATGAAAAATAGATGTTAGCCGATTCTCAGACCTACTCAATATGCTCACAAAATTTCATGAGAATCGGTCAAGCCGTTTCGGAGGAGTACGGGAACGAACATTGTGACACGAGAATTTTACATATGTAGATTATAAAGCTGAAGAGTTTGTTTGCTTGAACGCGCTAATCTCAGGAACTATTGGTCCGTTTTGAAAAAATATTTCGAGTTTTATTATTATTTGTGTTAGATAGCCCATTTATCGAGGAAAGCTATAGGCTATTATGTCATACTCACATAAACCGAAGGGAAGCCAGGGAGGGTCGCTAGTTTACTTATAAATAAAAAGAAAGCAGGTGGAAAGAAATGGTCCCTGCCTACCCCTCTAGGAATCAGGCGTGATTTAACGTATGTATGTAAAAATAAATAAAGTGACATAATAAAGAAGTGGTCCTCATACACGAAAGGTTTTTTTTCAACGTAATTTTTGTTTTATCGTAAAAACGGTTAAACTAGCGTCAACTTTGGTATGATTATAGTACAAACAATGAAGGAAAAATTTAATAAAAAAGTTAAAAATCCCCCGACTATACAGTCGGTAAATAATAATCTAAGGGCCTGTTTCACAATCGACAAGTAAATTTATCTGTCACATAAAGTTGTCTCTCTCCTTGTCTATTTTTAAGTGTACGACAAAGAAAGGGCTAAACTTATCCGTCAAATATCCTTTACTTGTCGATTGTGAAACAGGCGGTTAGTCTATAAGTTTAATTATAGTAGGAATTAATAATTTGATTCAAGCGTCGCCACGTCGTCGGGGACCGCTAAGTAGCTGGGGTATTTTATAATAATATTATAATATTATTTCATTTACTTAGCGGCCCCCGACGTTTTTATTTCACGCTTTTTAAACTTTACAGCTCAATATCTCAAAAACGGCTGATCCGATTTTGATAAAACATGTCTAAGAACACTCCCGACTAATTCACCTTTCAAACAAACAAACCAAATCTAAATCGATTCATCCGTCCACACACATACACACAGACACGTCAAACTTATAACACCCCGTCGTTTTTGGGTCGGAGGTTAAGACTGCGTTGAGCAAACGCCGAGCGTCCAGTGGCGCCCTCATTACTATTATTGGGTTTTCTAATTAACTAAAGAATTTCCTTGGAACCAAACAAAATGTGTTTGTAGCGCAAGTATAAACACAATTTATGGGATACGTAACAAACTTTAATAACAATTACCCTTTGAGTAGTCAGCTTAACGGGAAAAGGCGGCCACTTTTTTTCGTTAAGTTAATAACTCGAAGGTGAAATTGTTATTAAACTATATGATATACCCTATAACTTGTGTTTTCATATGCAGTACAAAAACATTTCGTCCAATTTCAAGAAAATACTTTAGTTTATTAGAAAACACAATAAAAGTAATGAGGGCGCCACTGTACATCCGGCGTACGCTCGGCGTAGTCTTAAAAACAACAAATACTAAAAAATGGTCAAGCGTGAATTGGGCTCGCGCTGATTCGACTCCATATAGAATATGATTCGGAAATCGTGCGGCGGTACGGAACCCTCAGTGCGCTAGTCCGACGCGAACTTGGCCGGTTCATTATACTCACAATTTCCCACACGGAGTCCACCCAACCCTGGCCAAGTATTCAAACCAGGGGAAGGTTTCCTTCAGCGAGTGCCTCAGGTCATACCACCGTATGTCCGTTACCTCTGTCGCGTCGTTTGAGCTCTCTGTCGCTAGAAATAAGGTTGAGTTTTACCCAAACATAGCTATAACATAGGACAAATACAATTTGGTATACCTGCCTTCATGATTAAAAAGAACGCATGTTCAATTTGATAGTCAAAGTAAATGTAACCCTATGTCTTAAGACATAAGGTCAGTAATATACAGGGTGTCCCAGAAACTGACGTCAACCCATTAAGGGCTGATAGGCCTACTAATTACCAACCAGAATATCACATTTTAAATTAAATAAAAATACCTTAGTTTTCGAGATATTGATCATTTTAATCGGAAATTTTGTAATTTTTCCTTACGTCCGTGATAAAAAAACCCCCTATATTCAGTGTTCTCTTGCATGATTAGAATCAGTATGAAATAAGGAATTTTGAACTAATGCATGAATTTAGGGGTTTTTCGTATCACGGACATAAGGAAAAATGACAAAAAAATTGATTAAAATGATCAATATCTCAGAAACTAATAACAATTGCTGAACATACATGGGGGTTAAATCGATAGCTTATGAACTGCTCTACCAGCCCTAGGCGGGTTGACGTCGGTTTCTAGGACACCTGTATATGCGGTTCTATGACACATACGCCTTTTTTTTCTAAGACGCATACTGCCCTATACGCGACGTCATCAAATGGAGTATACTTACACTGCGAGTCCTTATTGCCTTCGTAGTAATAGTCTAGCACGGTGGGAGACGCCTTCTGTAGCCTGAAGGTCACTAGCCTCAAGATAGACTTGGCGTTAGGCGTGCCTGCCCTTGGAAATCTGTTGGCAAAGAATTTCCTGATCGAATATTTTGATTGAAAAAAACACTCATGTTCCAAGGTTGATAAAGGCTACTTTCCTATCCAAATATTTTAGAAAGCAGAAGGTTTAGAAAGCAAAGGGACCATATTGACTAAAACGAAATTCGGTTTTGCCAGCCACATTAGAGCAAACCCGCACTAGACCAATTGCAGGATTCGCCGTTACCGGACACGGTATGGAGGACATGATGATGATGATTATACTAAACCATTGTTACCTAATTTAAAGTCGCTCAGCGAGCTATGGAGAGGGCTATGTTGGGAGTTTCTCTGAAGGATCGGATCCGTACTGAGGTGATCCGACAGAGAACTAAGGTTATCGACGTAGTCCATCGAATTAGCAGCTTGAAGTGGCAGTGGGCCGGCCATTTGTGCCGCAGAACCGATAACCACTGGAGTTATCGTATTCTTGAGTGGAGACCGCGAATCGGCAAACGTAGTGTACGCCCTCAGACTAGGTGGAGTGACGATCTTCGCAAGGTGGCTGGCAAGAGCTGGATGAGAGTGGCCACGAATGATGCTCGTTGGCGGGCAATGGGAGAGGCCTGTGTCCAGCAGTGGACTAATATAGGCTGATGACGATGATGATGATGATTGTTACCTGAACTCCTCAACCTCCCCGTTGCTCGACTGCGACGAGGGGAAACTGAAGATCTTCACGTTGCTCTCGTCCACTTCCTCGTAGACTATTCTGAACACATCATCTGAAATGAAGCGGTAATGATACTGTAGTCAAAGAATTTAAAAGGAAAAAAGATTGCCGCGTGGGGCACATACTCCCGAGCATGGTACTTTTACCGTCTGAACACGGCTGCCACCAGAAGCCAGTGTACCGGGAGAACTCTTCCTGCGTCACGTAACAAGGGACGCCTGCTTGCCGCGCCTCGTCGGTCATCCTGGGGGGAAAAACGATTAAGGGACCATTTCACTTAAGTAAACAAACATAACAATGTGGAATAAAAGAAGATGTATTGACTAAGATTGAAAAGGGCATGCTTCGATGGTTCGGTCATTTGGAAAGGATGGATGAAAGAAGATTGACGAAAGAGATATACAGATCGATAGTGAGTGGACGGGTCGGAAGGGACCGCCCTAGGCGTACTTTTTCGAGTCAAATCGGTGAAATACTGGAAAAGGGCCGAATCTTAAGTACCCGAAACCGACGTGCGTACATGACTCGATGTATGAATGTGGAAGAAGCGAAAGAAATTTGTCAAGATCGTAGCAAGTGGACAGAAGTGGTCTCTGCCTACCCCTCTGGGAAACAGGCGTGATTTAATGTATGTGTAAGTAAACATAAATATCACGGGACAATGTTGACGACGCGCTGGCCTAATGGGTAGTGACCCTGCCTACGAAGCTAGTGGTCCTGGGTTCGAATCCCAGGTCAATTGGTGTGAGATTGTCGCCTTATATTTATTTATATTTCATTTTACTTAATGTCACACCAATTGACCTAGTCCCAAACTAAGCTAGGCTTGTACTATGGGTACTAGACAACGATATAAATACTTATATAGAGAAATATATACTTTATATAGAAAACATCCATGACTCAGGAACAAATATTCGCGCTCATCACACTAATATCTGTCCTTACTGGGATTTGAACCCAGGACCGCTAGCTTCGTAGGCAGGGTCACTACCCACTAGGCCAGCGCGTCGTCGTTAAATCCACCTAGTCCTAAACAAAGCTTCAGGCTTGTACAGTCGGCCAAAATTGTGGTCTACCACCCTGTTGAAGTTCGTTTGGACATCATGATACAACAAGTTCGATTTTCCCTTGGAAAAATATTATGACAGTGACAAGTGTCAACCTTAGCGATAATTAGATATAAATAAATAAATAAATAAATATAAGGGGACACAATCTCACACCAATTGACCTAATCCCAAACTAAGCTCTAGGCTTGTACTATGGGTACTAGACAACGATATAAATACTTATATAGAGAAATATATACTTAAATACATTAGAAAACATCCATGACTCAGGAACAAATATTCGCGCTCATCACACAAATATCTGCCCTTACCGGGATTCGAACCCAGGACCGCTAGCTTCGTAGGCAGGTTCACTACCCACTAGGCCAGCGCGTCGTCGTCGTATATCACAGAAACTTTTCTCAAGACTGGTAGAGACTTGACAGAAGAGCATGGAGCTAACCCCATGTGCTTCTGTTTAGTCCATTGGAGAAAATTCTCTTTTACCGAACAAAATTATCTTCGCGTGTGATATCCACGGACTTATTGCTCTTATAAGTCCTAAGTGTCTATAAATAACTTGACATTGGCAAAATACACCTTAACAGGAGTGAAAGCCATTAATAAAAATTAAAAAAAAAACTGGTAGACCACTTTCTTGGGATCGACAGCAAAAAACACACCTAGAGAAATACGTAGAAAACATCTAAGGAGTCTCCCCTTAGATGTTCAAATATCCAGAATGCACCTGTCCATAATGTAAAAAAATGTGGTTTTCGAAGAAGGGAACACACCGCGAGCGGGCGCGAGTGGACACTGCAGCTATCTTGAACACTTTATTTTCGCCCGCGGCATGAAATTGGGGTGGTGTGGTCACTTGGCTCGAGGGTCAATCGCGAAAGGGTTGGACGCCGCCGTCACAGACCTAGATAAACCTAGATGCCGCCAATGCTTGTACTTCGCGTGTATCTAAGTAGTGCGTTGCACCATTTGCCGCTCAGTCGTGCTCCTATTGTCCTAACTGTCAGACGTTTTTTGCTGCACTAGAAAATGCCTCACTGCGCTGTAATTAATTGTTTAAATTCAAGAAGAGTGGCAAGTCGAGTAAACTGTGACGTTTCCTATAATAAGTATTTTTTCTAATAAATTTCGCCTTATTTAATTTTCAACTTGGAGTGATGTCGTGTCGTTTCTACCAAAATAGTTACACACATAGTATATTTTCGAAGCACGCCATCCATTGCGGCTTCTACTTTATACTATACTTAAGGCATATTATTTGTAGACCGCAATGGACAGTGAAGCAAACTATTTTTTCGTAAATGTTCTCGTTGTATGGTATGTAGGGATTTTCTCATTGTCTGTCGATTTAAAGTGAGTAGTGCTGTACACTGCGATGTTTCATGCAATGTCACTGTGCAATTCGATTTACAAACGATTTTTGTGACAGACTGATAATTAAGACTAGTTACTATACAAAAATGTTATTCTTTTACATTAAAAATATTTCAGATTCCCTAATGATCCAATACTAAAAGAAAAATGGATTAATGCGACAGGGAATAAAAAAAGTTGGTTCCCTAGCAAACATAGCAAGATTTGTTCGATCCACTTTAATAACGACGTCTTCTATGGCACAAGCAAGAGCGCCTATTGTTAAACTATTGTTTATAGCATCGTTAAACTTAAAAGGTTATTGTTATAAAAACATTACTCTCCTTCTATTGGGCAATCGTGTAAAAAAAACAATCTCCAACTTGTAATCTTTAAATCGCTTTCTCATTGTCTGTTTATAAACTCAAAGTATGATCGATAAAAATAATCGATAGAAATTCAATCATAAAAATATTGATTTATTATTACGGAACATTTTGTATGCTTAAATCAGACTTATTAATGTAAATTCATAGGTTACTTACTTGAATTTTGAAGTAAAATGCAGAAAGTAAACTAAAGCGGACGGGTTGCGTACATACTCTCACCGCAAAGGCCTACTGAGTACTACTCGGTCGGCGGCGCCTTTGAATCGGTTTAACGCGGCGGTAGTATTGGACATCACTAAATTGCTTACGTGACGTCATAGTAGGTATATGAAAATTGACACGCTCGGATTCCATACAATTGAACGCGTTTGCGGCGTCTATTTATGGTCTGTGGGCGCCGTAGAGAGAGAGATGGTACCTGGCGGAGTCGGCGCGCGCGCACGCGTACGTGAGCCGCGGCGGGCTGTGCGTGCTGCCCGCGAGCCAGATGTCGCCGCGCGCCGCGTGCGCCACCAGCGCCGGCAGGCGCGGGCACATCGCCGGCGTCAGCGGGGCGCCGCAGCCCAGGTGC